>OFHU01001257.1:0-16137 GCA_900245905.1 Lacerta viridis | reverse complement strand
GCATGGACCAATCAAGAGGATCCCTACAAAAGATAGAATATTTTTTATGTATGCCACAACAGCTGCTAGGATTTTAATTGCTAAAAACTGGAAAACTGAAGAACTACCAACAGTGGAAGACTGGCAGATGAAGTTGATTGAGTACATGGAACTCGCAGAACTGACCGCGAAACTCCGAGACCAGAGGGAGGAGAAGGTGCAAGAAGATTGGAAGAAATTTAAAGAATATTTGAAACAACGTGAAAAGTTAGATATTTGAAGTTGAAATCAGTGGACATTATAGGTGATAGCATTAAAATGTTAGAATATAAGAAGATAGAATTGTGATTATTTTCATTTTTTGTATTTTTGTTAAGAATAAGATGATAGATAAGGATTAAGATTAGTTGTAAAAGTAGAGTCAAAGTAGTTATAAAGTTACTACAGTATATTTGAAATGAACGCAGAAGAGAGGACGTGAGGAAGTCCCCCAAGTAAGATTATAAATAAGATTTTTTTTTTAATAATCTCTCTTTATTATTTAAAAATACACATAAAAATACAAATACACATAAAGACAAACACAAACACAACAAAGTAAACATAAACATAAACAAACTGCTATTCTTCTCTTTTCTTATTTACAAACAAATTCTTGTACCTCCAATTATCCTCATTGCATTTTTAAGCTATTATACCTATATCGCGTACAGTTATATATTTCATTTACAAATCATAATTTTCCATCCTTAAGTCTCTATTTGTTTACCTTAAAGGTTCAGTCTGCATCTGCCATTAGGATTCCACTTATACCATTATTCCTTAAGTAATCTTTGAATATCCTCCATTCTTTCCATACTTCCTGGGACATTTGATTCCTAACTTTACTTGTTGTTTTTGCTAAATACAGATATTCTAACATTAAATTTTGCCAGTCCGTTATAGTTGGTGCTACTGGATTCTTCCAGTTTCTGGCCACTAACATTCTTGCTGCTGTTATACCGTATAAGCAAATTACTCTTTCTGGTTTTTTGATCTCTTCCGGCAAGATGCTTAACAGGAACATTTCTGGTCTCTTTTTGAATGTGTGCTTTAAGAGTTTTTTGTGTTCTTCATATACAGCGTTCCAAAAATCACATATAACCGGACAGGTCCACCACATATGTTTGTACGACCCGATTTCTTTATTGCACCTCCAACACAAAGGGGATCTATTTCTGTACATTTTAGCTAATTTTTCTGGTGTCTGGTGCCACCTATACATCATTTTTAATGTATTTTCTCTAAGATTATAACAGGCAGTGAATTTAATATCCTCCTGCCACAATCTTTCCCATTGTTCCATCATTATATTGTAACCTAAATCCTGGGCCCATCTCACCATTACTGATTTTACTTCTTCCCCTTTGAGTTCCCATTCCAAAAGTATATTATAAATACGTGAAATAAATTTCCCTTTGCTTTGGAGGACCTCTTTTTCAAATTTAGATTTTTCTTTTGCTAACCCAATTTTTTTATCAATTGCCAATCTTTGATAAATTTGAAAGTATTGCAGCCAATCTGTGAGATGTACTTTAATTTCTTCGTATTTTTTCAGATGTAGTTCGTTTTGTTTTTCTTCTAATAACATTTGGTATGTGGCTCTTCCTCCTTCCATATTTGTCTTTTTAATTGTTATTACATCTATTGGCGATGTCCACAATGGTATTTTGGGTTCTAATACATTTTTAAATTTAGTCCAAATTAAGTATAACGATTTTCTGATTAGGTGGTTAAGGAACCCCTTGTGGACCTTCACCTTTTCATAAAATAAATATGAGTGCCAACCATACCTGTTCTCCACACCTTCCAGGTCTAGTAATTCGGTATCCTTTAACAACATCCAATCTCTTAACCAATTAATCCCTGCTGCCGCATGGTAAAGTTCTAAATTCGGCATGGCAAATCCTCCCCTTTCTTTCCTGTCTGTTAGTAACTCATATTTAATCCTCGGTCTTTTCCCATTCCAGATAAATTTGGAAAGATCTCTTTTCCACTCTTTGAAACACTTCATTCCCCCCAGGATTGGTATTGCTTGAAACAGAAATATCATCCTGGGTAGGACGTTCATTTTGACGACCGATATCCTACCCCAAAAAGAAAGGTGTAATTTGTTCCAAACTTCCATTTTAGTTTTAATTTCCTTCCATGTCTTTTTGTAATTATCCTCAAAGAGATTAATGCACCTTGGTGTTATATAGATTCCTAAATATTTTGCTTTATTTTTAATTTCTAGACCTGTCAGTTGTTGTAGCTCCTCTTTTTCTTTTTTGTCCAGATTCTTAGTTATTAAAGTTGTTTTTTGATAGTTTATTTTCAGTCCTGCCACTTTGCCGTAATCATTAATTATCTCTAATGCCACAGGTATATTTTCTTTAGGATCTTGAGTTGTTATTATCAGGTCGTCCGCAAACGCCCTGACTTTATAGGTGTTTTTCCCAATTGTTATCCCTTTTAGGTTTTTTTCCTTCCTGATGTTATTTAGGAGAACCTCTAATACTATCACAAAAAGTAGAGGTGAAAGAGGACACCCTTGCCTTGTTCCCTTGGTTATGGTGAAGCTTTCTGTTACACTCCCGTTTATTATAAGCCTGGCTCTTTGATGTCTGTAAATCGCTTCTATAGCTCTCCTTATGTTTCCTTTTAATCCTATTTTTTCTATCTGAACTTTCATGAACTCCCAGGAGACATTATCGAATGCCTTCTCGGCATCCAGCAACAATAGTGCTGCTTTTTTGTTGATTTTGAACTCCAAGTATTCTAATATATCTATTATATTTCTTGTATTGTTTGATAGTTGCCTTCCTGGAATAAATCCAGTTTGATTAGGATGTACTATTTCTTTAATTACTTGTTTTAGTCTATTTGCAATTACTCCTGCAAATAGCTTATAATCGCTATTTAAAAGCGAGATCGGTCTATAATTTGACATCACGTCAGGATCAGCATCTTGTTTTGGCAGGAGTGTGACATAAGCCTCCTTCCACGAGTCTGGTATATCACCTTTCTCTAGTATTTGATTCATCAGATCTTTAAGTGGGCTAAGCAGTGTTTCTTCTAATTTTTTATAATATTCTATCGGGAGTCCGTCTGGGCCTGGTGTTTTTCCGGTCTTACATTTTCTCATTACGTTTTTGATTTCTTGCATTGTTATCGGGGTGTCTATTTCCTTCGCTTTGTCCTCTATATTAATCTCTAATTTATATTTTTCTAAATACTGATTTATTTCATTCTTGTCCTCTTCCTTTTTTTTGTATAACTCTTCGTAGTATTTTACAAATTTTTCAATTATTATCTGTGGTTTGTCTATATATTTATCACCGATCTTTATTCTATTTATCATTTTCTCATTTTTCCATTTTTTTAACTGCCAAGCAAGGAATTTACTCGGTTTGTTCGCAAATTCAAATTTATTTTGTTTCCAGATCTTTAGGTTCCAATCCATCTCTTGCTCTATTTTAGTTCTATATTCTGTTTTTAACAAATTAATCTCCTTTATTAATTTTTCATTTTTTGGGTGTTTATGTAAATCTTTTTCCTTTCTATTTAGTTCTTCAATTAATATTCTTTTTTCTTTCTCCTTTTCCCTTTTTTCCTAATATTTTGCTTTATAAAGTAACCTCTAATAACTGCTTTTCCTGTATCCCATATTATACCTGGATCTGTTTCTTTGTTGTTATTTAGTTTTTAAAATTCCTCTAATTCTTTTTTTGCACCTTCCAGAATTTTTTCGTCATACAGTAGTGAGTTATTTAATTTCCACCTTCTTATTCCTGAAATAGATTCTGGTTCCAATTGCATCAATATTGAATTATGGTCTGAAATTGTCCTTGGCTCTGTTTTTATTTCTTTCACTCTATTTATTAATTCTTTTGATAACCAAATTGCGTCTATTCTACTTGCCATCTTTTTTGCATGTGAAAAATATGTAAACCCTTTTTCCAGTTCATTTTTAAACCTCCAGGTGTCTTTCATATCGAATTTCTCCACCATTCTGAAAAATGACTGCGGTAATTTCCCTTGCTTGTTTTTTTCTCCTTTACCTGTTCTGTCAAGTGTCGGATTGACTACCCCATTTAGATCGCCCATCATCATTATTTTACCTTCTACAAACTCCATCATTTTGGTTTCAATCATCTTAAAATATTTTGATCTTTTTCCGTTTGGAGCATATACTCCTACAACGTATATTGTCTCACCTCTATAGTTTATTTTAAGCATTACTGTTCTTCCTTCTACATCTGTAAACATTAGCTGTGGCTCTAGACTGGATTTAACATAAATAACTACCCCTCTTTTCTTTTTCTCATCGGCTGCAATAAATTCTATTCCTAGCTTCAGGTCTATTAACATTCTTTTATGATCTTTTTTGATATGTGTTTCCTGTAGGCAAATGATGTCTAGTTTTTGTTTCAGCAGTATATGTCTTACTCTATTTCTTTTTGCTCTATTATTTAAACCATTCAAATTCCACGATAGTATTTTGAGACTCATTTTATTTTATTTAACTGTGCACTGTTATATTAAAAATCTCTTATTCGCTCTCTGAGCTGGATTCTTGTTGCGCTGCTTCTTGGTTGGGGTCCTTCTCTATCCGGTATTTCTCTCCTCCTAGTTCTTGCCTATACCTTCTATGAAAGAGATCTGCATCTTCTGGGGTATCAAACCTTCTCCTTTTTCCTTTAAAATTAAAGGATATTCCTTCGGGGTATTCCCACTTGAAAAAAATGGATTTTGCTTTTAATGCTTTTGTCAGGAATTGGTATTTCTCTCTTTTTCTCAACAGGCGGTGTGGGATTTCCCTCAACACTATTATGTTTCCTCCTTCTATCTTAAATTTCTTTTTCCTTTTTTTTTTTAAAGAGATTTTATTATTTTCCAATAAAACAGAACAAAAACAATAAACATTATAACAACATAACAACATCAACAACATAATACATAAAAGTAAAACATAATACAGACTTAACATAACATAACATAAAAAATACAAACCTTTAAAAACCTTAATCTGTTATTTTCTTGTTTTATAACTTCCTCGGGGACTTCCCCCATTCCCTCCACTGCCTTTCGAGTTATATATATTGTTTAAGTAGCTATATTTCTTTTCCCTTTATCTTTTAACAAAAAACCAAAAAAGTCTTAATATTTCTTACTTCATACATCATATCTTAAATATTATATCTTAAGCTTATTTATCCTGAAATAAAACACATTTGAAAATTCCTTCTATTCAGTATTTCAAACTATGATCTGCTAAAGCCAATACTTCTGCATTACTCTGCACAAATAATTCATACATCCAATTTAACACATTTCACTAAATAATCCTTAAATTTCTTCCAATCCTGCGTCACCTTCTCCTCCCTCTGGTCTCGGATTCTCGCGGTCAGTTCTGCGAGTTCCATGTATTCCATTAACTTCATTTGCCATTCTTCCACTGTTGGTAGCTCTTCACCTTTCCAGTTCCTTGCCAATAAAATTCTCGCTGCTGTAGTGGCATACATAAAAAATACTCTATCCTGACTGGGAATTTCTTCATTGGTCATGCTCAGGAGAAATGCCTCTGGTTTCTTACCAAAGGTAACTTTCATTACCTTCTTAAGCTCATTATAAATCTTATCCCAGAAGGCACTTACCCCTGGGCACAACCACCACATATGATAAAAGGTACCTTGTGCAGCTTTACATTTCCAACACACATCTGACATTTTAGAATTCATCTTTGCTAACTTAACTGGTGTCAGATACCATCTATATATCATTTTCATTATGTTTTCTCTTAAACTATTACAAGCAGTAAAATTGATACCTTTCTGCCACAATCTCTCCCAGTCATCCATCATAATATTATGTCCAACATCTTTCGCCCAGTCAATCATTGCCGATTTAACCAGTTCATCTTTCGTATGCCACTCTAGCAACAAATTATACATCTTGGAAAGGTTTTTAGAGTTTGATTCAATCAGTTCTGTCTCCAGTTTAGATTTTTCCATTTGAAAACCAATCTTTTTATCTAGTTTAAATAGTTCATTTACTTGGTGATACTGCAGCCAGTCGGTGACTCTATCTTTAACTTGCTCATAACTTTTTAACTTAATTACGTCACCTTCCTGCTGCAGTATGTCCATGTATCTCAACCAACTTGTAGACATATTCGGTCTCTTATAAGCCTTGGCCTCCACTGGTGAAATCCATCTAGGAGTCTTTCTCTCAAATAAGTCTTTATACCTTGTCCAAACCTGATACAAAGCTTTCCTAACTATATGATTTTTAAAAGTTTTGTGGACTTTAACTTTATCGTACCAAAGGTATGCATGCCAACCAAACGCATTATCGTGTCCTTCCAAGTCCAACACATCCGTATTTTCTAATTTAAACCAGTCTTTTAACCAGCAAAAGGCCGCTGCTTCAAAATAAATCTTCAACTCTGGCAGGGCAAATCCTCCTCTTTCTTTAGAGTCTGTCAAAATCTTAAATTTAATTCTAGGTTTTTTGCCCTGCCATATAAACTTCGATAGGTCCTTTTGCCATATCTAAAACAGTCCATTTTATCCAAAATTGGTATGGCTTGGAATAGAAACAGCATCCTTGGTAAAACGTTCATTTTGATCGCTGCTATTCTTCCCATTAACGACAGTTTCAATCTTGTCCAGATCTCCAAATCTTTCTTTATCTCAGTCCACAACTTTTCATAATTGTCTTTGTACAAGTTTAGATTTTTAGCTGTAAATTGACACCTAGATATTTTACAGTTTTTACAAAATTAAGTCCAGTGCCTTCTTGTAACCTCTGTATCTGTTCTGACCTCATATTTTTGCTTAAAACTTTAGTTTTCTGTTTATTTAATTTGAAGCCGGCAACCTGTCCAAATTGCTCAATTACTTCTAGGGCCTTGGGTACACTATTTTCGGGTTCCTGTAGGGATAACATCAAATCGTCTGCAAAGGCGCGTAATTTGTATTCCTTCTCTCCCACCCTGATTCCTTTTATCTCTGTTCTTTCGTATCATATTTAGAAGGACCTCCAGGACCGTAATAAATAATAAAGGGGAGATAGGGCACCCTTGTCTTGTTCCTTTCTGAACTTCAATTTCTTCCGATATCACACTGTTAATTATTATTTTTGCTCTTTGTTCTGTATAATGGCATTAATGCCATTCAAAAATCTTTCTCCAACTCCCATTACTTCCAAATTCTTTTTCATAAATGTCCAGGATATATTTCTTTTTCCTTCTGGTTTGTAGGATTTTATTTTTTAGCTTATTTGACTCAAAGGTAACTAAGCAATCGCCTGGCCACCTGTTCTCTTTTGCTTTCTTAGAATTGACTCTGTATATTGTTTCTATGCCCTCAGTCACCTCTTCTTCTTTCATCTCTAGCCATATGGCTATTTCTTTAGTAAGAGTTATTTGTAAATTCTCCTCTGGGGCTTCTGGGACACCCCTAAATCTGAGAACATTCCCTTTGGCTTGCATCTGTAGCATAGACATAGCATCCCAGGTTGCCTCCTGTGTTATTCTAAATTCCTCCCTCTCCTTTCTTGCCCTCTCTCCTTCCTTTTTACACTCTTTTATTTCCTTGAGTGACCTTTTGACTGTCTCTTCAAAGTTCTGTATTTTATTTTTGTTTTCTTGTATTGTCTTTGTCAATTCCTTGTTTTCCTCTACCAAACCCGATACCTGTTGTTTCAACTCTGTAATTGATTTTGTATTACTTTCTATTTTTCCATTCATTTTTTCTAATTTTTCCTCAATTCCTTTCATGTTGTTACTCACTTCCATTTTTAAATCGTTAAACTCTTTTCTCATTTCCCCAATATCCCCTCTTAGACTCAAAATTAAGTCTTTAATCTCCATTTCTTGTTCCAATCCTGAGTTCCTTCTCACTTGTTGGTTATATGTCCCACCTTGGTTGTATTTTTTTGTTGTCATGTTCTTTAATCCTTTAATCCTTTAATTTTTTCTAATGCCCCACGTTTTGCCAATTTTCCCTTCCCTTTCCCTTAATTTCCGGAAGCTTTATCCAACCAGTTCCTCTCTTAGGCTTTCAGTTTCACCTTTTGCCTTTCTTGTCACTGTCTGTTTTTCATCCTTCTCCCTCCTTCTATTCTTTCTGTAGCTCACAGTCTCTTTCTCCTTCCGATCACTCCTTTCAGCAACTCCTATTCTGCTGCTTTTCCTTTCAACAGTTCCCTTCTGCAATCCCCAATCTCTCTGCAGTTCCGTAAATATCCACTGGTGTCGCTGTTCCTTTAAAAGCTTCCTTTACTTAGTTAAGGCTTCTCGCTTTCAATCTTCCTGCAGTTGATTATAAATAAGATTAAGATAATTAAATAGGTGTTTTGTGGTTTTAGGTGTGTTATATGTATTGTATAAGTTTTTTCTTTTTTGTGTTTTGTTCTGTTTTGTATTTTATGGTCTGTATTGTATATGTAGGTTTTCCTTTCCTTTTTCTGTATTTTCCTTAAATACCAATAAATTTCTTATAAAAACAAAAAACAAAGACGTCTCATGCAATTCCCCCGCCTACTTTGTTGGTGAGGAAATCGAAGGAAGCCACTCCCCGAATCTGACTCAACGGGTTCGGATGCATAATCTTGAACTGTAGCTGTTTCTTGTACATATGTAATAAAGACTGTAAATATCAAGCTGGCTGTGCCGGAGTGTTAATGCGGAGGGGAGACACCACCTTTACACAATGTGCTAAGAGAAGGTTCCTCCCATGTTGCTTTCATCAAAAGAAACACAACGCTTCAAACTCAGTCAAAGTCATCATCTTAAAATGGAGACTGACTCGAGGGAGGAGAGCTCTTGGCAATCTGTAATCTTTTTGGAATAAAACCAACCTTTTAATGAACAACGATCGCTTGCGCTTCAGTGCTGCTACAATTATGGTGTATTCTTCCCCTGCCATTTTCCCCTGAATTATAATGTATCTTCCCTCAGGATCTTTCTTCATTTTTAATATACTAAACCCGCATCTCTTTGAAATTATAGTTGCTACCCCTCTTGATTTTGAAGTACCATATGCTTTCTCATAATTATTTATACCTCTCAGTTTGAGTTCATTAACCCCCTCTTTTGTCTGATGTGTTTCCTGTAAAACTATTATATCTGCTTTATCTTTACTCAGTAATGTTTCTATCCTCCTCCTTTTCATAATCGACCCCAGCCCTTTAATGTTTAAGGTTGAAATCCTTATTTCATTATCCATGGTTGAATGTAGTTCTTAATTTCTGGTCTTGTGTCTTATGATACTTATCTAACCCATTACCCATCCCATTTAATCCCTCCCCATCCCTTCCACCCCTACCATACCCATACATTCCATTTTGTCTTCCCCCCATTTTTTCTGAGGTATTTCACCTCTCCCATTGTCCTAATTGTCCTCTCAAGGAGGTAGGGGGAGAGAGGATCCTTCGATCATGGAGCCACAGCAGAACATCTCCCATTATGTCTTCACTCTGATACAATTTAGTTCAACCTTTGCTTTCAGTCCTTGATAGTCATTTTTTTCTCTCCTGCCACCCCCGGTTCCTCTTCTTGCTTCTCATCTCTTTGTGGTTCCAGCTTCATTTCCTGCAGTAGCTCCATCCCCTGCTCCAAAGATGTTATTTTGTACCATTTTCTTGCACACTGAAAATTCAGAGTTATTGGGAAGCCCCAGCTATAAGTAATTCCAGCATTTTTCAATATTGCAGTGCAGGGCTTCACACTCCTTCTCCACCTTATGATTTCCAGGCATAAGTCATTGAACATTGAATTGGTACTGATTTTTACATTACCTGGTCAGAGATCTGTCTTGTTGCTCTCATAAAAAAATCTTTCTTATAATAACTTGCAAATCTCATGACTATATTTCAAGGTGTCAGGCCCCAACTTCTATAAGTGACACTGTGAGTCCGCTCTATGTCCACTTCTTCCCATTGAGCTTCAGGAACTATCTCTTTCAGCCACCTCATAATATTCTCACGAAGAGTTTTGGGGTTCTCACCTGATGCTTCCACAAAGTCATGCAGGTGAACATTAACCTTGCACTCCCGGTCTTGGATAGCAATCATTATCAGCTCCCATTGCTCAATTTTCAGATTAAGTTGCTTTATCTTTTCATCTTTACTGTACTTTGCACTTTCTCTAGAATTTGATTCATCTTAGCTTCCACTTTATAAATAAATAAATAATTTTTATTTGTACCCCGCCCTCCCCAGCTGGAGCTGGGCTCAGGGCAGCTAACATCATTAAACTAAGACAGTAGTTTGAGGCCAGTCTAACCTCCCTGGGGCCTGGGATCTTCAGGGTGTTATTATTTGCAGACCTTAAGGTCCTCCGTGGGGCATACCAGGAGAGGCAGTCCCATAGGTACGAGGTTCCTAGGCCGTATAGGGCTTTAAAGGTTTAAACCAGCACCTTAAACCTGATCCTGTACACCTATGAAGGAGTGAGGGTCATAAACTTAATGACCTGTGGAGTTACACTGGTTAGAGCCGTAACTAACCAGATTTACAATCAAGCTTCGACATTTATGGCACCCGGCACTCTTCCTCTGCGCGTCTTCAGCAGAGTATAGTCACAGCAAGAATTGTGCCAGTCTGTGTGTATTTGTCCCAATAAATTGCAGGACACTGCTTCTTCTATTTCTAACAAGCTTTATTCAAGCAAAACAAAAACTTGACCAGGAGAAGCTAGCTGCATTGCTACTTCTCTTCACACGGTCAAAAGCAAAAATAACTCCACCTCACTCTAACTCAAAACCAACTCCCACTCCCAACAAACACACAAAGACAGAGAGCTCATAAATAGAGGCATCACACCCAGCATAAGAATGCATGGTGAGGGACTTCCGGTTTCTCCGCGGATTGGGAAGGAGCGCGGGTGAGCTCTCAGGAGGGAACCCGAGCTTTGCAGGGAAAAAGGGGGTTTGTTTAGGGCTCCAACAAACGCCCAAACCCAGAACAATAAAGTTCTGGTGACACACGGCACGGCGGCGTCCAAAAAGAAGGTTCCCCAGCTCGGATACCAGGCTCATATTTCGAAGAGTCTGGAGGGAGTGGGGTAGAGCCGCGGACGCATGGGTCTAACTAACCTGCAAAGCGCTGCCTCGAGCTACACGAAAAAGCGGAGAAATCTTCCGGGAATTTTAAATGAACTCCCGATAAGGGTCAACAACAGCAAAACAGAACAGAAGATAATTGTAGAAAGAAAAGTGACACGGGAGGTGGAATAAAGAGCGGAAAGAAAGGAAACCCTTCGGGCGCTGCGGGAGAAAATGGTGCGGGACGCGGAGCTGTGAGAAGGAAGAACTGCTGAGTAATTGCAACAAGGTAGCTGAGCGGTGTAAATGGTGTAACAAAGTGACTGTGTGAAAGAAAGAAGTTTTGCTTTCCTGGGGAATGCCGAAAGGTTTTTTACATTGGGACTGGAATGCTGTTCTCAGACTGCTGATAAAGAACTTTGGATATATTATACTGTAGATAAAGAACTGTCGATACATCAGTACTACTAGGAGGAGGTTTTGAAGTTTAAAACTGTGGGAGCCTCCAGAGGGTGAGGGTTGTGTTGGACTGAGAAACGTAATAAGAAACAACCCCTTTTGGATATTTGAGAGGTCGTGGTAGTTAAGAAGCTTTGTGAGAGGGATTAAAGACATTTCGCTGTACTGTTGTGAGGGCATTTTGCTGTTTTGCTGTATTGTTGGGAGGAGAACAAAGACGGTGTGCTGGACTGTTAAAACAAAAGCTCAAGTGCCGACTACCACCCCCGGGAAAGAAGAGAAGAGAATCAGCCGCGGTCTGAATTATTGAAGGGAGAATAGAACGGCGGAGAAGAAGATATAGAGACATCTCAGACTGTGGGGGTATGAAGGGAGAAAGGGGGAATGATAAGAAATATAAAGGTTTAATTGTATAATTGTATAACATAAATTGTATGAGTTGAAGGATTATATAACTGTATAAACTGGAAAGATAGGATTGTGTGTTAAAGGGGAGAAATAATATCATCGGCACAGTATCGGAAAGAGACCTCTAGTGGTCAAGGTGAGAATAACAACACAGGGAAAATGGCTCATAAAGCTGTAAAAATAACAACACCAAGTGAAAGAAGACCTTCTAGGGCTGAGATTGAGGGGGAAGGGGATTTGGCCAAGATATTGTCTGAAATAAGGGAAATAAGGAGAGAAATGAAAGAGAGTGAAAAAAAGTATTGGGGAAAAACTGTCTGAAATTGTAACAGAATTTTCGAGTCAAATGAAAGATTTAAGCAGTAAGGTACATACAGTGGAAGAACAAACCAAGAAAGTTCAAAAAGAAGTTAGAGAAAATAGGAAAGAGGGGGAGAAATTTAAATTAAAAATGGACGAATTAGAAAAAATACAGGAATCGACTTTGGATAATATTGCATTATTGGAAATGAATCAAAAAATACAAAATGTGAAAATCAGAGGTCTAACAGAGGAGGAAGGGGAGGATTTAAGAGGGAAAATTGCTAATGAAATAGCTAAACTGCTTGACTGGAAAATAGAAGAAGTGGAACAACAGATTGTTAAGGTTTTCAGGATTAGGCCTAACCCAACCCAGGGAAGGACAAAAAAATATCCAGGGGATTGTTTAATAACTCTCAACTCTCTGGAAGTGAGAAATGAAATTTTAAGGAAAGGAAGAGAGACAAAATGGATGGTGAATGGGAAACAAATAGTAGTCTTTAAAGATATCCCGAAAAGGTTCTTGCACAAAAGGAATGTCTATAAAGGGCTGACCAAGACATTGACGACAAATAAGATAAGATTTAGATGGGAATATCCAGAGGGTGTGTCCTTTTTCTATAAAGACAAAAAATTCAAGATAGATTCCACCCTGGAAATAGAGAAGTTTGGAAGGAGATATAAAGAGCTAGGAAAGATAGAAGGTGTAGAAGTGGAGTCAGCAGATGAGAGTGAAGTACAAGAACAAGAGATTAAAGAGATTGATTCATAAAGACTTTTCAATTTTCTTTGATAGAAGTAAACAAATTGAAATAAAATTTATTTAAATAAATGAACAAATGGGTGTAAAAATAATATCGTGGAACGTGAATGGCATGAACGATAAAAACAAGAGAAATAGAATTGGACATATATTGGAAAAAGAGAAAGCAGACATTATATGCCTGCAAGAAACTCATGTGATAAAAAGACATAATAGAGTCCTGAAAAATAAAAAATTGGGAAATGAATTTATATCCTCGGATATTCAGAAAAAGAGAGGGGTGGTGATATACGTTAAAAATAAATATGAGACAAAGCAAATCTTTAAAGACAAAGAAGGAAGAATTCTAGGATTCAAATTGAAGATGAAAAAATTATAGTTGTAGGAGTTTACGCACCAAACGACAACAAGGTGGAATTTTATAAGAAACTAGATGAAATACTGAACGATTACATAGACTGCAAGGTTATACTGATGGGGGACTTCAATGGAGTACCATCTTTAGAAATGGACAGATCGGAGAAAAAGAGAATAAACCAAGGAAAGTTGCCAATGATTTTTGAATCAATGATAGAAAAGAACGGCTTAATTGACATATGGAGATGGAAAAATCCGACGGTGAAAGAATTTTCATTCTACTCTGACGCAAATAAGAGTTGGAGTAGAATTGATCACATATGGGTAACGAAAGAATTAACAACTAGAGTTTACAGATCAGAAATATTACCAAAAACTCTTTCGGATAAGTATGTATGGAATGGGAGACCATGCGAAATAAAATCTTCAGGTGGAGAATGAATGAAACTATACTAGATGATGAAAAGATTTTAACAAAGGTAAAAGAACAAGTAAAGACATACTTTGAACTCAATTTAAATAAAGGAACTGATATAAATGTAGTATGGGACGCTAGCAAGGCAGTAATAAGGGGATTTCTCATTCAACAGAGTTCAATCAAGAAAAAAGAAAGAGAGAAATATAAAGAAAATATATTGAAGAAAATAAAGGAAGTAGAAAATCAATTGGTAAAAAAACCGGAGGATTTAGAAATAAAACAGAGATATAAGTTATTGCAGACACAAATGGAAGGACTTATAAACCAAGAGGTAGAGTGGAAATTAAATATATTGAAATTAAAGAGTTTTGAATCTGCCAATAAAACTGGTAGATGGTTGGCGTGGCAGCTGAAAAAGAGAAGAGAGGCAACTACAATAAATAAAATTATTCAAGATAATGTGACATTGGACAAACATGGTAAGATAAAGAATGCATTCCTAGAATTCTACAAAGAACTATATAAAGCACCAAAAGAGGATGAAGAGGAAATTAAAAAATATTTGGCGAAACATAAATTAAAGGAGATATCACAACAACAGCTAGAGATACTGGAAAAACCAATAACAGAAGAGGAGATCTTAAATGCTATAAAAAGAGGAGAAAATAGAAAAGCGCCCGGGCCAGACGGACTACCCATAAAATATTACAAAAAATTGAATCAACAGATAATGGCACCATTGAAGGAGGTAATACAAAATGTGGAAAAGACAGGTCAGATCCCGAAGACGTGGGAAGAAGCTTATATCACCTTGATTTACAAACAAGGATCTGACCAAACAAATGTAAAAAATTACAGGCCGATATCTTTGTTAAATGCCGATTATAAAATATTTACGAACATACTAGCACAAAGATTGAAATCAGTACTGAAAGATCAAATACACATAGACCAGAGAGGCTTCTTACCGGGACGACAGTTAAGAGACAACATGAGGAACATCCTGAACTTAATTGAGTATTTAGATGAAAAAATAGACAAGCAAGCTGCCCTTGTATTCATAGACGCGGAGAAGGCGTTTGACAACATTTCCTGGTGTTTTATGAAAGAAAATCTGAGGATGATGGGATTTGGAAAGAACTTCATGAAATGTATAGAGGCGATTTATAGAGAACAACATGCGAAAATCATCGTAAATAATGACCTCACCCATAATCTTAAAATATCGAAAGGAACAAGGCAGGGCTGCCCATTATCGCCTCTTTTATTTATAATAACTTTGGAAGTTCTTCTACAAAAAATAAGAGAAACTGAAGCCATAATTGGGATTAGACAAGGATACAGAGAATACAAAGTGAAGGCCTATGCTGATGACATAGTTTTAACATTACAAGATCCGCAGTATTCATTAAAGGAAGCATTAAAAGAAGTGGAAGAGTTCGGGGCACTGGCAGGGCTGAAAATAAACAGAACAAAGACAAACATGATAGTCAAAAATATGAATGTAGAACAAAAAGAACAATTGGAAAAAGAAACAGGTATAAAAGTGGTGAAAAAAGCAAAATACTTAGGTATTTGGATATCTGCAAAAAATTCGGATTTGTACAAAAATAATTATGTAATGACATGGAAAGAGATTGCAAAAAAAATTGGAAAAGAAAATAATCTAGAATATAAGACAAAAACAATAAAGAAGAGCAAAGCCGCAAGAATTAAGTAAAAGGAATAACAAAACAGAAGAAGAAGGGGGGAAGCAGGGGGGAAAGAAAGGGGAGGGGGGGGTTAAATGTTGATCGGTTTGTGTTGAAAGAAGAGTGGAGTTAATAGAATTTAAGGGAAAATATAAATTGTAATAGAATATTTATGGGATGGAAAGTACTTAAAAGACGGACTTCCGGCGAGGACGCCATGCTGGGCGGCCGTGGGTCATTTCGGTAGCGAAGCGACCCAGGCCAGCCCGGGGGTTGGAGCCCCGCCACCGCACAGCGGGGCTCCGATAAGCCGTGGGAAGAGCGTCCCACGGCTTGGGCTCTCCAGCGAGCCCGCTATAGCGCTGGGCTCTTCTCCCGATCCCCTTGTAAAAGGGGAAAGGGAGTGAAGGGTACCCAGCGCTGGGCTGTGGAGGCAATGCCCCAACCGGGCGGCGATGCGGCGGCTGCCGCCTGCATGAGCGTGTCGTTCTTCTGAAAACTGAAAGGAAAAAAACCCGTCTGCTGTAAGTACGGACTATTTGGATTACAATTTAACAATTGGCAACCGGGAGGGATGTTAAAAGGAAGCCCGTCCCTCTCCTTTGTTGAGCAGAGAAGATAACTAAGTTTCCAGTAGCTGCAGCTGCACCGTTGGATACAATGTTGTTTTGAAGTTTTTTGACAGATGAG
>OFHU01002640.1:0-17310 GCA_900245905.1 Lacerta viridis | reverse complement strand
ATGGTAAGTCTTCCAAAATCTTTCAGTATTTGAACATGCAGAATCCAAGTGGCTTCCTCCATTTTGCCATCCTATGTGCTGGGAGGTTGGGGGGTGACAGCTTGGGTCTGCTGGAACTTTGTGCATGCCCCAGAACTATGCGCCTAGTTTGGTTTTGTTCTATGCAACAAATGCCATGCCATTGCCAAGCAGCCATTCTTGGTCTTGACACAGTGATATTGTCATATATCATATCATATCATATCATATCATATCATATCATATCATATCATATCATATCATATCATATCATATCATAGAGCAGGGCAACCTAAGGCCCATGGGCCACAAGTGGCCCATGGGGGTTGTTTAACTGGCCCACAAGCTGCCCCTGAACCGAGCTGCCTGCTTGGCAAGTTCCCGTGTGCTGTGCTAAATCGGCACAGCACAGCACGGGGACTCGCTTCCATGGTGCCAGAAATCGCATCTGCGCAGACGCAGACTCCGGAAATCGTGGACGTGCATACTCATGCGTGCACACAATCCGGTCCTCTGATGGATGGAACGGGTATTATATTTATTTATTATAATATGCATATCCTAGAGGTATCAAAGCATCTTACAACAATAAAATATACAATATGCAAATTTTAAAACATAAATTAATCATTTCACAGAAGAAGACTTCCATCAGTGGAAGGGGTCTTTTGGGTACAAGTCTTTGTTAATAATTCTAAATAACTTGATAAGCAAAGACATTACAAACTGATTTTCTTTGAATTTGTTTTCCTTTTAAAATTTGATTGAGGTTCTTCATTTGTAAGCCATGCAAATTTTCTTTTGCAGAAACCTTGAAGATTGAAAAAGGTAAGCAGTCTAACATTTTGTATATGTGTTGCGAGAATATATATTCCTGAATCATAAAAATACCACACATGCCACAACCACTTCATTCCCCCGCTTTCTTGGCACTTAGTCCAGAAATTAACCCAAAAGGGTGTGTTCCAAAGAGGAGCAGTTGCTAAATTTCATTTCGTATCTGTGCAGAGTTTTGACCTAATGGATTCAAATGGTTTCCAGAGGGTGGTAGGGGATGCTTTATCCCATGTTGATGGCCTTTCAGCTGATTCCCTGGTGGCCCACTGGAATGTGGAGTTAACCAGGGCTATTGACTGTTTGGCTCTGAAGCACCCTCTCTGATTGCATGGAGCCCGGACAGCCCTGTGGTTTTCCACGGATCTGAGGGCAATGAAACAATCTTGAGACGGCTAGAGCGCCGGTGGTGGATAACTCATTCTGAATCTGACCGGACATGGGTTAGAGCTCAATGTCGAGCCTACCAGGTGGTGATAGCGACGGCAAAGAATACTTTCTACACCTTCTCTATTGCATCTGCGGAAAACAGCAGCAGGAGACTATTTCAGGTGGTTCGCAATTTAGTGGAACCACCTGCTTCATCGGGGCCCAGTACGGGCCACATGATCTCCTGCAATGATTTTGCAAAGTTTTTTGCAGATAAAGTCGCTCAGATTTGGGAAGAGGTAGACTCCACCATGGGAGCAGGGCCGGGGCAGGAGAGTGCTACAGTCCTGTCTAGTCAAGTTGTGTGGGATCATTCATTCATTCATTTTTATTTTTATTACGGTCGAAGACCAGCTCTTAAAAGGAAAATAAAGTAAAAATAAAAATAAATACAACCGATCCCTTTGACGGAACAGTTTCCGGGAGCGTTACATATATAAAACTCTTTGAACAAGATTTAAAGAAAATTATTAATTGCGTTGCAGTGTTAAAGGTTTAAAATAGTGGCTGCAGAAAGCTGTGTCCGGCTCTCTCGAGATTCCATTGAGGAAAAACTTAGATGGGCTGGGAAGAAGGTCTGTGTCTGCAAATTTGGACACAAAATCTGGCGACCGCCCTGGTAATCATCGGGTCTTTACCTAACAAGAGCAGGTTGTATAACTGCTTTTCCGGGAGGCTTGCAAACCTCACCAGTATGGGATCCATGATCTCCCTTCGAGCTTCTTCATATAGAGGGCATCTGAAGAACGAGTGCTCAGGGCTTCCTATTTCCCCTAGTGGGCATACGCAGAGTCTTTGGGCGTATGGGATTTTTTTGTAGAGCCCCTCCAGCACTGGCGTGGGCAATGCCGCGCTTCTGGCAAGTGTAAACGCCCTTCTTGAGTTTTTTGACAGGAGAAAGGAGAGGTAAGGTGCCGGGGCGGCTATATATCTCTCGATTTCTCCGATTCTGTATTCAGGGCATCTTAAGCAGTCCTGTTGTCTTTCAATATCACTGAGTCGTTGTCTGACCGTTGCTTTAGCTGGCTCGCTAAGAGGGCTTGGGGGGCAAGGCCCATATTCTGGAGAGAGTTCAGAACCGCTAGCTGCCACCCGGACTGAAACTGGTCGCAAAGGATCAGTGGTGCAATCCCTTGGGGTTTCAGATTTAGAGCCAGCCATTTATATATTGATGTTAGGCATATTAAAGCCTCCACTCTCGTCATTCCCGTTTCGAGTCTGATCCATGCGTTGGATACGCATTTGGGGACGTGTAGGAGGGCTCTGAGAAATTTAGATTGTACACGCTCCAAGGGAGAGAAGGAGGAGGAGGGCGGGCCTAGAAAGGTTCCATAGAGGAGCTGAGCCAGCGCTTTGGCCTTAAATAGCTTAAGGGCCGCCGGCGCGAAGAAGCCCCCCTGTGTTCTGTAGAATTTGAGAATACAGTTTGCGGATTTTTCCGCTGAGCTTCCAATAGAATTTATGTGCATTTTATTTGCTCCTGTGGCCTGTACTGCCATTCCGAGGTATTTGTAGTTGGACACTTGCTCTAATCTATGTCCTTGCAGTTCCCAGCTTCTGGGCTTTGATTTTTCCCCAAACTCTATTACCTTAGTTTTTTGGTAATTGATTCTGAGGCATTCTGTTTCGCAGTATATAGCAAGCCTCCTTAGTGCCCTTTTGAGACAGACTGGTGTTCTGGATAGGATAACCGCATCATCGGCATATAGAAGGATGGGGATGTGCCGGTTTGCGAGCTTTGGCGGATGGAAGTCCAAATCAGTTAATGCAGCTACTAGGTTGTTAAGGTAAAAGTTAAAAAGTAGTGGAGCCAAAAGGCACCCTTGTCTGACGCCCTTGTAGGTTTTGATGGGATCTGTTAGGTGCCCTTGGTGGCTGCACCTAACTCTGAGGGCCGTGTTTGCGTGGAGTGCCTGAATTAGTAATAGGAGCCGTTTGTTGATTGATGTGTCCTGCAGTCTGTTCCAGAGTCTGGTTCTGGACACGGTGTCGAAGGCTGCTTTTAAATCTACGAAGGCGGCATACAGAGAGGCCTGCTCTCTTGATTTGTATTTGTCTATAAGATGTTGTAGCGTGAGACAGTGGTCCGACGTGGACCGGCCGGGTCTGAATCCCGCTTGTTCGATTGCAAGGATGTCTTCCTTCTCTAACCAGTCTGAAAACTTGGTGAGAAGATGCTTTGCATAAAGCTTACTGGTCACGCTTAGTAGGCTAATCGGCCTGTAGTTTGCTGGGTCCCGTCTATTACCCTTTTTGTAAAGTGGCACTATTATGGCTGTTCCCCAATCTCTGGGGATACGGCCAGAGTCATCAATATGTGTGAAGAGGGCGGCTAGAAATGGTGCCCACCAGTCCACTTGTGCTTTTAACATTTCTGGTGTTATTCCGTCTAGGCCGGGGGCTTTAGCCAATTTTAGTTGGTTAATGTAGGTTTCCATTTCAGATACTGTTACTGGGGGCCATTTTGCCAGTAGTTCTATTTTGCAGGTCTGAGATGATGGTACAGTGTCGTCATAAAGAGATTGAAAGTACAAAACCCAGAGGTTTGGAGGAATTTGTGAGATAAGGGAAGCGTTGGTCGTGCGGATGCCAGGAGCTGCTGGTTTCCAAAAAAGGGTTTGATCTTTGGATTTCGCCGCACTGATTAATTCCGCCCAGCATTTTCTGCTGTAGGCATTCTTTTGCTGAATTATACACTTTTTGTACTCTTCTTTTTGGGAGCGGACAATATGATAGGCTTGCAATCTGTCCGCCTTTTCGGCTGTCAGGGCTGCCTTATATGCGTTTTGAAGGGCTCTCTTAGCTTCCAGGCAAGTGTGGTCGAACCAGGGTTTATTGGGTATTGCTGGTTTGTTAAACTTTTTCCTTGTGATGTTGAATAAGTACGGTTTTAATTCTTGAAGTAGGCTCTCATAAGCAGTAATTGGGTCCTCAGACATGGAATTGGGCCCAATGCCATTTAAGATTGTACTAAGTTTTCCAGGGGATAGGATCTCCTTCAATCTGCGGCCGAGGGCCTGGGACCATTTAGCTCTGCAGCCAGGTCGCTCTAAGGCAGTAATTTCAGCGGGATATATTGTCTTCAGAAAGGGAGATTCGATTTTTGGTGCTACCTGCAGGTGTAAGGGAAAATGGTCCCCTTCGATGAATGGAAGGACTTTTAGATATTAAATTTTTGGTAGTAACTCTTTGTCTGCCAGCATGTAGTCGATTGTGCTTGTTTTTGCCCCAGACATGTAAGTGAATTCCCCAGGGATATCGCCGCTGGTACACCCATTTAGAATAGGGAGACTCAGCTGTCGGGAGAATTTGAGGAGACAAGCTCCTGCGAAATTTGAGTATTGATCCTTTGATTGCCTTGGAAGTTGGTAGGTTTCTGGGTCAGAGGCAGCTAGGTAACCGATTGTGTACCTGTATTTAATTTCCAAACTGGGATCATCCGGCCCTAATCTAGCATTCAGGTCGCCCGCCAGCAGAACCTTTGCTCCTGGATAGTCTGCTTGCAGTGTCCTGACATATGAGGCCAGTTTTGTCCATTTACTCTCAATATCAGTTTTTTTTAGAGGTTGGGGGAATGTAGATGTTAATGATTAAGAGGTTGCAGTTTCTCCAGGAGATAAGTAGGGCCATTGCAAGCTGCTCTAGCGGGGATAGCTCCTTGCATAGGGCATTTAAGCGTGATGAGATCAGAATACATAGCCCCCCTTTGAGCCTCCCTGGGCCTCTACCTGCGACTGCCCCTACTGCATATGTGTGATATCCTTCCAAGATTGGATTTTCAGCTGCCCAAGTCTCCTGGAGGGCGATAATATTGAAGTTTTGACGGTAGAAAGGAATATCGGAAGAGCGGGATAAGCAACTGGCCCAGCCTGCTACGTTCCAGGAGAGAATGTTTAGCGCTGAGGTTTTTCCATGGGAATTTTTGATTTTATCGCACTCAGCTGTTTTCTGCCACTGACTCCTTTGTGCCTTATAGTTGGCCTTGATTTTTCCGGGTTGTGGTGTTGTATGGGAACCCTTACGGGTTAAGATGTTAGTGTGTCCGAGCGGGCAGCAGCCCGCTGATCCCTGAATTCAATCCTCTGTGTGGATGACTTCCAGGGTGCCCAGACAGTCCCTGAGGATTGAGACGTTTCCCGGCGCTGGAATCACTAGCTCAATTTGTTGTAATTTGTGTTGTGGAATTGAAGGAGGCGTGGGGGAGCCCATTTCTTCTGGGGACAGAAATAGACTGGTAAACCATTCTTCTTTGGTTAGGGGTTTGGCTTTGTGGTTGATAAAATTGAATTCCAAAGGCGGTGGCTGGGCTAGGAGATGTAGGGAGTTCCTTATAACCGAGAGTCTTTCGATTAATGCGTCTTGGGAGCGTTGAATCTGTTCAAAGTATGTAGTGAGGGGGTACTCCTCCTCGAGGGGAATATCAGCTTCTGGTGTAACTGGTAGTTGAAAGGTTTTCTTCCGTAGTCCCACCTGAATGGTAGTCCCACCTGAATGGGGTATTAAGGTTACCGGGCTCTCCTTGGGGCGCCAAAATCAAGGGGACTTGCTTGTAAACTGGAGGTTCCATATGTTTTGCCGGTACTCCACTAAAGGTCGGTATGGGTTCTGAAAGGGCGTGAGGCATTTCCCCAACATGCTTGGATGATTCCTGTGTGTTTATTTTTCCCTTCTGTGTATTGGTGGCCAATTTCTCTGCTGATAGGTTCTCCAGCAATTTGAACAGCTTTTGGAAGTTCATTCCCCCCCCCCCGCCCACTTGAGGTTCCCTTTCGTCCTTTCAACTTGATGTTTTTTGACTTTTTCACCTTTTGTGCGGGATGTTTTCTCCTAGAGGCCAGTTTTTGTTTTTGTTTTTGTTTTTTTGGAGCAGGGATCCCTCCCTCTTTGGTTCTATTTGTTATTTTATGCTCTAGTCCTGGCTTGAGTCCCCCTTCATTTGCCCTATTGCTGGATGCCGTATCAGAGGGAACAGCCTCTTTGCCCTTGATTAATGTAGTTAGTGTGGAGAGCAGATTCAGGCTTTCCGATAAATTTTTTTTTATCGGCTCAAGTTCTTTACATAGTTGTGCGAAATGGCGTTTGAGAGATTCATCGTACATGCCAGCTAAGTGAAGGGTAAAATAGTCCAGGTACTCAAGCCTTGGGCTGTTTGGCCAATCGTCGGATTCAGTCAGCTCGGACTAAGGGAAGTGCCTTATTTTTTCTCCGGAAGGAGGGGGAGTGTGGGGCTCATTTTGGCTGGTTTCCATGTTTACCAAGAGAGTCTCCTGTTCCACGCTTACTAAATGGCCCTCTTCGGCTGTCTCAGCTTGATTTAGTTCAGAAGCTAAGTCCACTCCCTCTCCACTGGCGTTCGTTTCCCCCTCTCTCCCGGGCCAGATGTGTTCCAGTGGCCACTCGTGAGAGTAGGGAACTCCGGGGGGGGGGTTTGCCTCCACGTCCCTAGGTTGGAAGTAGGTGAAAATTTTAGTCTGCTTTCCTTTTGTGGGCGTTGTTGCCGGTTTTGTGGGAGAAATGCCCAAATCTCTGCAGCATTTTCTTGTTAGGTCCATGATTGTAACTCTTGGCTAGGGGAGGCTGCTTTATCCTGACCCCGGTTTGTGGGCTCTGATTGTATTGCAGGGAGGGGGGGTTGGAGTTGGAGTTATTTTGAATTACTTCAGGAGGAGGGGGAGATTTAAAAACCTTCCAACCTCTCCAACCTCTTCAGGAATTCTTCACTGATAGTAATTAGCAATAATTCTTCCTGGGGTGAGCCTTTTTATCAGAGCAGTTTGAGAATAAGACTCCTACTCACGCTGCCGCGATTTGGAAGTGACCTGATCTGGCGCCATCTTTTTTTATGTGGGATCAATTCCAATCTGTTACCTCCGAGGATGTGGACAGGCTGCTTGGACAAGTGAAACCAACCACCTGTCTCCTTGATCCTTGCCCATCCTGGCTTATAAAAGCTAGCCGGGAAGGGCTGGGCGATGGGCTCCGTGGGGTGGTGAATGCTTCTCTCTGTGAGGGAGTCTTCCCAGACCCGCTGAAAGAGGCGGTTATTAAACCACTTCTTTAAAAAACCATCTTTAGATGTGGCCAACTATCGCCCAGTCTCAAATCTTCCATTCTTGGGCAAGGTGATTGAGCGAGTGGTTGCTGAACAACTCCAGGCACGCCTGGAAGAAGCAGACCATTTGGATCCCTTCCAGTCGGGATTCAGGCCTCATCATGGGACTGAAACTGCCTTGGTCGCACTGGTCGATGATCTCCGGCGGGCTAGGGACAAAGGTGAGAGCTGTTTCCTAGTTCTGCTGGATCTCTCAGCGGCTTTTGACACCATCGACCATAACATCCTTCTGGACCGTCTAGAGGGGTTGGGAGCTGGGGGCACTGTTATACAGTGGTTCCGCTCCTTCCTCCTGGGCCATGTTCAGAAAGTGGTGGTGGGGGATGAGTGTTCAGACCCCTGGGCTCTCACTTGTGGGGTGCCTCAGGGTTCTGTCCTCTCCCCCATGCTTTTCAACATCTACATGCAGCCGCTGGGAGAGATCATCAGGGGGTTTGGGCTGGGTGTTCATCAGTATGTGGATGATACCCAGCTCTACCTCTCTTTCAAATCAGAACCAGTGAAGGCAGTGAAGGTCCTGTGTGAGTGTCTGGAGGCGGTTGGAGGATGGATGGCGGCTAACAGATTGAGGTTGAATCCTGACAAGACAGAAGTACTGTTTTTGGGGGACAGGAGGTGGCAGGTGTGGAGGACTCCCTGGTCCTGAATGGGATAACTGTGCCCCTGAAGGACCAGGTGCACAGCCTGGGAGTCATTTTGGACTCACAGCTGTCCATGGAGTGCAGGTTAATTCTGTGTCCAGGGCAGCTGTCTACCAGCTCCATCTGGTATGCAGGCTGAGACCCTACCTGCCTGCGGACTGTCTTGCCAGAGTGGTGCATGCTCTGGTTATCTCCCGCTTGGACTACTGCAATGTGCTCTACGTGGGGCTACCTTTGAAGGTGACCTGGAAACTACAACTAATCCAGAATGCGGCAGCTAGACTGGTGACTGGGAGCGGCTGCCGAGACCACATAACACCAGTCTTGAAAGACCTACATTGGCTCCCAGTACGTTTCCAAGCACAATTCAAAGTGTTGATGCTGACCTTGAAAGCCCTAAATAGCCTCGGTCCAGTATATTTGAAGGAGCGTCTCCACCCCCATCGATCTACCCGGACACTGAGGTCCAGCGCCGAGGGCCTTCTGGCGGTTCCCTCATTATGAGAAGCCAAGCTACAGGGAACCAGACAGAGGGCCTTCTCGGTAGTAGCACCCGCCCTGTGGAATGCCCTCCCACCAGATGTCAAAGAGAACAACAACTACCAGACTTTTAGAAGACATCTTAAGGCAGCCCTGTTTAGGGAAGCTTTTAATGTCTGATGAATTATTGTATTTTAATATTGTGTTGGAAGCCGCCCAGAGTGGCTGGGGAGGCCCAGCCAGATGGGCGGGGTATAAATAAATAATAAATAAATAATTGAAAAAGCTGTCAGTGCTGCATTTTCCTCATCTTAGAAATATATTATATTATGCTTTATAGTTGTGCCTGACATGAGTAGGTACTACTTATGCTTTTAGAATATATTTTTATGAAATATTTATTATAAGAATTGTTTTGATTGTGGTCTTTTGACAAAGGGTGGTTTATTAAATCAATCAATCAATCAATCAATCCACCCACCCACCCACAATATCCATCAGAAAGGGTGTGTGCCAAAGAGGAGACACACTTTAAGCTTTTGTATTATCAAATTTTCACCAGTTTTGGACATAAGGGGATTTGAGCAGTTGCTAAATTTCATTTCGTATCTGTGCAGAGTTTTGAAAAAGCTGTCAGTGTTTTCCTTTTTTAATTTGAATGAGGTTCTTCATTTGTGTAAGCCATGCAAATTTTCTTTTGCAGAAACCTTGAAGATTGAAAAAGGCAAGTAGTTTAACATTTTGTATATTTGTATATGTTTTGTGAAAATATATACTCCTCAATCATAAAAATACCACACATGCCACAACCACTACATTCCCCCGTTTTCTTTGCACTTAGTCCAGGAATTAACCAGAAAGGGTGTGTACCAAAGAGGAGACACACTTTAAGCTTTTGTATTATCAAATTTTCACCAGTTTTGGACATAAGGGGATTTGAGCAGTTGCTAAATTTCATTTCGTATCTGTGCAGAGTTTTGAAAAAGCTGTCAGTGCTGCATTTTCCTCATCTTAGAAGTATATTAAATTATGCTTTATAGTTGTGCCTGACATGAGTAGGTACTAACTTATGCTTTTAGAATATATATATTTTAATGAAATATTTATTATAAGAATTGTTTTGATTGTGGTCTTTTGACAAAGGGTGGTTTATTAAATCAATCAATCAATCAATCAATCCATCCATCCATCCACACACCCACAATATCCATCTACATACAGGATCTTCCAGACCTTAGTGCATGGGGTGAAAAAGGTATGAAAAGAGCTTCTTTGAGCATTTAATTAAATACGATCTGAATCCACCAGGGTTCTCACACTAAAGCTTCCATGTATCTTCAGCTGAAATCAGGTTAAAGCCCCCTTTAGACATTCATGCTTATTGCATCAAGATCAGATAGGAACCCATGTACATAAGGATGTGGGGGTAGGGCTTACACATGCACCTCCTGACCCACCACACACTTTTACCACAGTGGAAGAAGGTTTGGGTCATACATAGCAAAGACCTATTGAAATCAAAAAGATGTAATTTAGTCGAAACTAAATTAAACCCAACTGATTTCAAACAGTGTGTTCTAAGCATGGTTAAATCTGGATCCAACCCATGGCATTGATTGATTAGGTTGTAGAATGAGTAGAAGTAGCCGTCACATTCTTGCCAATGAAACCTTTATGTTCATTCTTTTATTCACAGAATTATCAGATGCCCGCTTCTACAGAGGTGAGGAGGATGCAAAATCATGTGCAAACAGAATGGCTATTGCAGAGAAACCAGCAACTTCTGTAAACTGCTGTTTGTGGACTAGGGCTTCTTTCTATCATCCTGTAATGGGTAGCTCAACCTGTGTGCTGCCAGATGGTGCTAGACTGCAAATCCCATCATCCCTGGCTATTGGTCATACTGTTTGGTGCTGATGGGAGTTGTAATCCAGATCCACACCTACTGGACTAATTCACTTATCCAATACTGTTTGGCTCAAGAAAAGCACGAACATTTTAAAATGCACATTTTGAGGGAAAATACTCAAACCACAGAGCCTAGGGCTTGCCGATCAGAAGGTTGGCAGTTAGAATCCCCGTGATGGGGTTAGCTCCCATTGTTTGGTCCCTGCTCCTGCCAACCTAGCAGTTCGGAAGCATGTCATAGTGCAAGTAGATAAATAGGTACCGCTCTGTCAGGAAGGTAAACTGCTTTTCGTGTGCTGCTCTGGTTCGCCAGAAGCGGCTTAGTCATGCTGGCCACATGACCCGGAAGCTGTCTGAGGACAAACGTCAGCTCCCTTGGCCTATAGAGCGAGATGAGCATGCAACCCCCGAGTCGTCTGCGACTTGACTTAACGGTCAGGGGTCCCGTTACCTTACTTTTGAAGTGTGTTTATACAGTAGGCATACAGGAAGGGTAGATCAGTGTGGAAATGGATTGATAGGTAAGCACATGCAAAATTGAGGATGAACGTCATTAATGTGACCAGAATGTGCTTAGCACATTAAACACACTGCAGATGGATAAAGCATTAGGAGATATGCTGAGGAATATAGAAGAATCACATTGTTGTAGAGAGAGAGTGAATCATGCAATGCATAAAGCTTGGATAGAAATTTGTATTAGTCATTATATCAAACAATCATAGAGTTGCAGAGTTGGAAGGGACCCTGAGGATCAGCTAGTCCAACTCCCTGCAAGGCAGGAATATGCAGCTGTCCGGCAGACAGATGAGAGTGTGGTCCACAGACTGGTGATTTAAAAGAGAGATGCCCACAGACCGCCTTAGTTACCAGTAATTTATACGTTAACAATTTCTCAATCTTTCATTTAAGACTGTGTCTTTGAATCAAGGCCTTTCTTTTTGTTGCAGCTGATGTGATCTTGGACCCCAGGACAGCTCACCCAAAGCTAAAAGTGTCCGAAGATGGCAAAAGAGTTTGGAACACAGGAACTGTTTCTAAGGTTTCTGACTGGGAGGAGCGGTTTGACTCCCACACATTCATTCTGGCAAAACATGGATTTTTGGAAGGCAAACATTACTGGGAGGTGGAGATTGATCAGAAGAAAACCTGGGACTTAGGAGTTGCCAATGCAACTACTTGTAGAAAGGGGGAGATCACCCTGTCTCCTGAGAATGGCTACTGGGTCATAGGATGTGATGATGGGAAAGATTACTGGGCTCGGACAGAGCAAAGGACCCGTCTGAAAGTGAATGGAAAGCTTAAAAGATTAGGAATATTCCTAGATAAATCAGCTGGAAGCGTATCTTTTTATGATGTCTGCAGTCAAAGGAAATTGCACACCTATAAAACACTTGGTGTTGGGGAGCTTTATCCCTTCTTCTCCACAGGATCTGTGACTGCAGAGCTAGATAGTTCTCCACTAAGGATTCTTCCATGGAAATTACAAGAGTGATTGTGGGTATAGAATGGGGAAACATACCAGCTGTCCTTGAATAGCTCAGAATTAGTGAAGCTCTTTCGTTTAGCCAGGATAGTAGTATAATTCCAGGTGCCAGAAAATGAAACAGAGTAGACACAGTGGCATCAATGAATTCCATCATGTTTCCACATCTAAGAAGTAGAAATAATTCAAAGCCTATGGAATGTGGACAAGATACCAAGATCTACTTGAAAGGGAAACACTTTTATGGCTATCCCCTATAGAAACTAGTACACAAAAGACACTTAAAATGATGGAGAATTGGGACAGATATAGAGACTTATTGTATTTTTCTGGAAATGTATGCAAATTGAAAAAGTTTGAAGAAATCCGAGAATGGGTAATGGATTGGTTTCAATATTATGAAATTAATGAGTAATTTAAAAATGTGTTTATAGAATGATGTTCTGATTTTGAAAAGATTTTACTTGAAGTAAAATAAAAACGGATTACAGAAATGTATAAATTGATATTAGAATGGGAGACAAAAGATGAAATGGTCAGGTTACATTAGAAATATAATAGATTAGATTAGAATATTGTGGTTATGATTTGATAGGTAGAGGATAGGGTGCAGCAGAAGGAGAGAAACAACAACTCCATGGAAAACGGGGGGAGAGGGGCGACAAAAATAAAATATGAAACTGTGTTTTGACAGTATATGGTTAAAATGTTGAAACTTAATAAAATATAATTTAAAAAAATATAAATGATTCAAAGCCTAGTTTTTCATTGTAAGCATTTATAAATAGGGAAAGTAAATTTCAGTGACTTCATAAATGTTGTATATTGTTCAACAAGGAAACTCATAGTAGATTCTATTGATTTGATTATTGTAATTTGAATAATAATAATAATTTTAGAATTGTTAAACTTAAAATGCCAAGTTTTGGGAAGGCACAGGCCCACCTGCTGTAAAGGAGTCAGGCAATCACAGGCTGCTCCGAAAGAAGCCCTTCCTTGGACACATGGGCAGACTTTGATCTTTCAAATTTTGGCAGCACCCTGTGTGAACCCAGAATTTGGCACCCTGCCACTTCTCACCTTCTGTTCTGCTCAATTCACTACGGGTAAAACACATACTCATAGAGAAGCACACACTGGTATTCTGAAGTGCTCACCCTTTCTTCTTGTGTATGAAAAAGAATCAGGATGCAGCTTCCTGGTTCAGATGCAATAATCATTCGCAGGAATAACAAGTGATATCCATTCGTAATTCCTACCCCTCCCCAGAAACTCATCGATTTCTGTAATTCATTGTACTTTGTTTCAGAGAGTTATTGGAAGGTATCTCAATGTAGTGATAATTGGCAGTTATCATACGGGCCTACAGTACAGATCAGAATGTGGAAGCAACGTGTGGATAGAACTCCTGCTCCTTTAGATGACATTGTGGTTTTGACAAGCCTTCAGAATACAGGAATCTATTACAGATAATCCATATTAGATCCCCAAGCCCTTTGGAAGAACCTCTGATATAGTCTTCTGAAGGAATAATGCTTGGCATGACAAGCCAATACACTTCCCAAGGAGGGCAAAGTAGTGGGAATAGTGCTGGGCACTCTAGCAAGAAAAATTGTTTAGGGATTTTAAAAATCCATTTTGATTTTTTTTTTTTAAAAAAAATGTTTCCCACTGCTAATTTGCTCATATTTTAAGCCAATACTGGTGTTTAAAAACCTCATTTGTAGAGCTGTAGATAGAAATCAGTCAAATCCTGTTACCAATATGAGAACAACCATCCTTCTTCTTCAACAATTCCCCCCCCACCTCTTTTGCCAGTCTCCTCTTCGTCAAACCATATTGGAATATTCACTAGTTAACTATCCAGTTCTGAAGTTACAGAGCCCATAAAGAAGAGATAAAACTTCAGATGACAAAAATAAATGGCAATGTATTGTTTTCTTACCATATTTACTTATTTATATAAAAAATTTGTATGCGACTATATGACTAAATATACTTATATATAACTAAAGTAACTAAAATAACTAAAAATATATATAACATACAGCAATCAAACATTAAGCCATATAGTAAAACTCTAAGAAGCCATTAACAAAAAATTAAAACAGACATCAGTGTGGATGGATGTAGTCTTAATTGCCTGCATAGGCCTGGTGGAATAGAAAAGTTTCCAGCAAGTATTTAAAAGTTGAAACAGAAGACACTCACTGAATCTCTATTGGCAGACTGTCCTACAGGATTGGGCCAATGACACCAAAGGCTTGTTTTCTTCTTCTTGTAAATGAACCCCCATCAAGTTAGGAATGACAAATAGCACTCCTGCAGAAAATCTCAGTGAACAAGCTGGGATATAAGGGTTCAGGTCATCCCTTAGGTACCCTGGACGTAAGTTGTTCAAGGCTTTGTAGATTAATACAAGAACCTTGAACTTGGCTTGGTAGTAAGCAGATATCTAGTGCAGCTGTTTTAACAATGTTGTCATGTGTCATCAGCCAGGTAGCTTTTTGCACTAGCTTGAGCTTCCAAACCAGACTCAAGGGCAGCCCAACATAGAAGGCATTGCAGTAATTCATCTGCACACCAACAAGGAATCAGGTACATCCAGTTCTGAGTATGACAGTGACGCTCCTCTGGTAAACCTAAGTACAGTGGTACCTCGAGTTACAAACGCCTCGGGTTACAAGCGCTTCAGGTTACAAACTCTGCTAACCCAGAAGAGTTACCTCAAGTTGAGAACGTTGCCCCAGGATAAGAACGAAAATCGTGTGCTGGTGGTGCAGCGGCAGCAAGAGGCCCCAGTAGCGAAAGCATGCCTCTAGTTAAGAACAGTTTCAGGTTAAGAACGGACCTCCGGAACGAATTATGTTCGTAACTAGAGGTACCACTGTATACAGTTAGGTTTACGGCCAATCGCAGCCAAGGAGCCACCCATGTGGCACACCTAGGGGAACTGAGACCACGTTGCAAGCAGAAGTTACATATTGCCCAATGCCTTGTCCATCTGTATTTGTTTGTATTATATTATATTATATTATATTATATTATATTATATTATATTATATTATATTATATTATTTATATTAATTTTTAAAAACCTAGCGACTGTGGTTTAAATATTAACTGAGCCAGCGGGGCAGCAATCTGTTCAGCTGCTCACCCGACCCAGAGGACCTGCCTCCCAAGCAGCATGTGTCTCTGCCTGTAGGAGGCTGTAGGAGGCAGTGTCCGCTCCGTAACACAGCGTTAATGAAATAAATTAATTAAAACCACATTCCTGCTCAGACAAAGCCCCATTTAAAGATGCGATTGTGCCTTTATTTATCTATATATCTAAGGTCTATAGGCAGCGATCTAGGCTGCTGAAAACAAAGACCACACTCTCAAACTGGCGAAAATTACCCTCAGACACATGACCCCCAAGGCAGAACAGATCAAATTCCCAAGATCCTCTGTGCTTGGTAACCCGGCAAAAACTCACCTGCAAAAGGGAACTCAACCTCCCGAGGTACAGTTTGGTCGACGATTCAGCAATCTAAAATGGCGCTGACCGATCGCAGGACGCTTTGTTCTCGTTTCTTGTTTCCCGCCAATCACCTGCTTCGATAAGGCAAGTAGCGCCACTCCTGCCAGCTGAGCCCATGGGCCGAACACTCAAAGACGGTGCAATGGAGACTTCACTAGCTGAGGATGATTGAGCCACTGCTGCTCCTTGGCCAAAATAATTATGCTGCTGCTGCCCTGCAGCCCAAGTGATCGTGCCACTGCCACCACTCTCAATGCCACAGATGATTGCTCCGGTACCGCTCTCTGCTGCTTGTGAAGCCAGCAGGCCGGGCAGAGCTGGAGCTCAAAACCCTCGCAGCATATGACATCACAAGTGGTTCAGCTTAAAGTGATTTCAGCTCCGGTGTGATTTTGCTCTAGCAAGGCAAGGCAAGACAAGCGGCAATGATCTTGGGGGGTGAAGGCACAGCCATGGTCAAAAAGGGCTGATAGAACCCAATGAAGGAAAAGGAGGTAGGGCCCCAGGTGAGGGCTGTTTAAATGGCCAGAGAGTGGACCCCGGGGAAGCCTTCCTGCTCCATCGGTTCTGCCCCCCCCGGCCCGGCTCATGTCCGAGCCTGCATCACTATTTGCCTATCCGGGGTGCAGGCCAGGATTCGACTCTTGATAGATGGTGAGAGCTTATGCCTCTGCCACCTATTTGGACAGGGCACTAACGTCACTATTCCCTCGTTGAGGCCTAAGTGGAGCCTCTGCTGTCTTGCAATGCCGCCACACCAAAAGGGTGAGCGGACTTGCTCTACCCAGTTTTGCAGTAGAAACTGCTAGCATAGGGATCAAGGCCCTTTGGCATACACCTGGCCCATGAGGTCTCTCAATGCAGTCTTTATAGGCCATGGGGTGGCCTTGCAACATGGGGGTGGTTTGTGTGCATGGGAGTGTACATGCATTAGCTCCATCTTGGTCATTAGCTGCTGGGATGCAGCCCCACTCATTTTATCCTGAAAAAATGTTTCCTATTTATGTCCTTAGAAGGAATTTTCAACCATGATTAATGTTTGAATCTTCTCTCTATCATGTGAGGTAAGCTACTAATTTTTAGAGGGGTTTCTGAAAGAGGGTTAAATGGGATAATGGATGAAAAGCTGCCTTTCTGACCATCAAATATTATCTTTAAGTAAATGTGCCCGAGGGTCAGAGATACATTGAATAGTTCATCATAAGGAATGGTGTTTAAAATTATACATCATTGACTTGTAGCTGCAGCCACATCTGAGGGTGTGCCTTGGGGGAGGGGACAGAAACATGCATGCTGCAAATGTCCTGATCATTTCCATCTCGTCTGTGAGAGAAGTAGAAGGACCTGAACGTCAGAAGAGCGGCAACATCAGATTGGCAAGCCAACCCCTGCTCTGCCCTGATGAATCTCTTCTGGATTCTCTGTAAGTTAGGGAAACTGATAAGGGAATATGGTTATTAGAAACTTCCAGGGATTGTTAGAAAACACTTAAGCCACTCCAAAGCAGCTGAAGTAAAAATAGTAGGTTAGGAGAATTCTTAAATCATTGCTGTGCCCTTGTTATTTCTCGTTAAAACATAGTGCTAACATATTACATGAATGTCATTGCAGGTGCTTTCTTTGCAAATCACTGGTGTTTGGGTCATGACAAAGATTCAGAGCTTTGCACTTCGACAGGTGAGTTTGAGCCTGTGCACACCAGTAAGTATATAAAGGACTGCAGGACCGTGTGTGTGTGTGTGCTGCCACATTCCTAAAATCAATGTACAACTAATAAACATGTTAAGATGCAATATAAAAGAGCAGAAGGAGCAGTGCTAGGAAAGCAAAGCAATAAGAAAATCATGCCGAAAAAGCAATCTACGTACTTTCACAG
>OFHU01000805.1:0-144686 GCA_900245905.1 Lacerta viridis | reverse complement strand
TAAGAGCTGTTTTGGAAATCGCTGTGTTGTCTGCTGTGTCCACCCACAACTTAACAGTTTCCTTTCCCCTGCTCATATAAATGACAAGGCGACGAGCATTAGAGGCATCAGCTGAAGGCACTGGAGTATGTTAGCAAAGCCAAGTGGAGCTTTTTAAAACTGATTTATATGCAGCTGATGGGATTAAATCCTGGCAGTCTGTTTTGCCTCAAGTTGTATCTTTTACCAGCCCTCCGCTGGTAAAGAAGCTTAATAAGCTCCAGCCTTTGACTAGAACACTATATAATTTTAGTGTTGACATGATTGCTGTTACGTTCCAGCACTCCTGGGGCGCCTTGATGCAATGGGTGACCTTTTCCTGGTTCCGTTGTTATTGCTGCCTCTCTGCTGCCTCAGAATGAATAAAACACGAGGCCCACAATTAGTAGAAGAGCTTTATTTAACGCCTTGGCTCATGGTTGGTCTTACATGCCCAGCCCAACAGAAATGGTTGCAATCAAAGTTTCTTTCTGTGCATTTGTTTGGCATTTGATTTTATTCACCTAATCCAGTTAGTTTATGCTGCAGAACTAATACCTGGTGAATTATCCTTTTAGCTTCTTAAATCTCTGCTAGGCCTGAACCGACATTTTTCAGAGTAGAATTTTCTGACTAACAACAACAACAACAACAACAATTTTCTCAAGCTCTTCTTGACATAGTTGGAGAATTTTTACCCTCCCCTGGACATGTTTGGTAAAATGGCTTCCCAAATTTCAGCATCAAATGAATTTCGGGTGCAGCTTTGGGTCCAGATCTTGTGCCCATGAAGCCTCTGAGTTCCCTTACTCACTGTCCTCTTGGTCACCTATTTTTCTTTTTTGAAGGGTACACAGAGTTGAAGGAAGTCTGAAGAGTGATGCTCTTTCCCACTTCCTCTTTCATCTGTGTACAGTATTTCAAGGCTCAGGCGAATTCTACCAGATCCAACTTTTACCAAGATTTCCTGGGAATGGAAAATTTAACTCTGTGGGGCAGGATGCTAGAGAGGACTTATCTGGGGGAAGAGGAAAGAAAGCAGCATACATGGCACTCACTCAAATATCCATATGTGCCCATGAGGCTAAGAAAAGGTTGGTGGCCCCTGCAATAAGACAGTGCTGACAAATTGTAGGACTTTAGCTTGATTTAAAATACAGTATCAGATGGCTAGGGTGTTCTGAGATCAGAAGATCCATCAGGTCTTGGAGGGGTCAGGTTTCACTGTGGCAGGCTGGATTGGCATTCTGGAACATGGTCAAAGGGCCTGAAGGCAGGTGTGTTACCAAGGCTAGGCAAAAAGCAAGGATCTGGGACAGCAAACAAGGACTGAAGGGGTCAGGGCCAGCAGAAGCTAAGATCCAAGGAAGCAATCAGGTAAAGGGGTGTAGAAAAATCTCTTAGCACATTATAATGTTGTCACTTCACATTTCTATTGTCAGTTGAAAAAGCTGATTTCAGGTTCAAGTTTGACTTGTTTCTGGGACAAAGTGTTCATGGGATTGCCTTCGGCCTCCCAGTTTAATTACTAGGAAACCGTATTTTAGGACTATTACAGATTTATTATTTTATTATATAAGAAAGAAAATAATCCTGCAGCACCTGGAATATTAATAATTTTATTGTTGCATAAAATAATGTTTTCAATTTTGTATATTTGTATAATTGATTGTGGAAAGCTGCTTTGAGACCTACACAGTGAAGAGCAGTATGTATGTGTGTGTATAAAGAAAAACAAGTTGTTTGTGGGCTAGATCCCTTTTTGCCATATGTATGGAAGAGTCTCCTAGCGATGAGAAAGAATCCATGTTTGGCACAATGCATGTTTCTTACATTTTGTAATAAGAGGTGTCCTTGGCCTTGCAAGGAAATCTAGGATGAACACCATCTGGTTCAGGATGCTGTTCAGTTCTGAATCTCCTCAACTTCCATAAGCCATCTGCCATAATGACTTTGAAATCACAAATGATAACTTAGAAGCGGTTGACAGACAGCATGTGTCTAGCATCTGTCCCTATAAATCCATTAATTCATTCAATATTTTTTAGTGATTTTTTCCCCATTTTATTTGATCCCACTTTCCACCCCCCTTTTTAAAGTAGTATAACTTACTGATTCCATTGCTTCCTTGGATTCAAAGAGGCTCTCAGACCCATTGGCAAGCACCTCTAGCAAACTAAGTTGTGTGTACTGCTGTTCAGTATTAAATTGTACCTTAATTAGAATTTATACCTCAATTTTAAAATATGTTTAATCACTTTTTAAAAATTAACTATAAAGGGCCCAAGGTGGATGAACAATCTTAACCCAGGTCTTGATGAGCTCCTGCCAGTAGTGAAAGGAGTGAAGTCAAAAGAGTGCTCTTATGCTACTTCTCCATTCTTTTTCAAGCTTGTAAAAACAAAAAAAGGGTCAGTGGTGGAGAAACACAGGTCTGAGAGTTAACCTGAGAGATAGCTCAGCTGTTAGAGCATGAGACTCTTAATTTCAGGGTCATGGTTTTGAGCCCCACGTTGGGCAAAAATATTCCTGCATTGGAGTGGGTTGGACTAGATGACCCTTCCAACCATACAATTCTATGATTCTAGAAAAAGTGCTACCTGGCTGCTCCGTCTTTCAGAATTCTCCCCATGCCACACACCCTCTCCTCAGGAATCATCCCTCACTGCCCCTGTTTCATAACCCTAATACTTTTGTGTGGCTGTAACGTGACCTTGAACTCCTTTCCTTCTTGCTTAACTGGACCCAAAGCAAAGTCTGTATGTAGAAACTCACATACCATACAAAGGTAAACTTTACACACATCACTCATGTTTGTTACTGGCTGCTCCCACCACTGTCATTAGAAGATTGCCTTCTTGGTAGTGGCACCCCCCCCCCCCCAGTGGAATGCCCTTCCATCAGATGTTAAGGGGATGTGTAATTATATAACATTTAGGAAACATCGGAAGGCAGTCCTGTATAGGGAAGCTTATTACAAGTACTAGCATGCCATGGAGATTTTGCCATCCGGATTTTCACTTTTTGAAATATGGCCACCCTATCCTAATGGATGGCCCAACTCTCTCAGGGACCATCTCTTTCTCCCCTCCTGACTCTTCCTTCAACTCCTCTCCTACCTCTTCCTCCAACCCCAACTCCTGCCTCATGGGTGGCACAGAACCCCACAAATTGCTGGCCCCTTCCCCTAGATCCTCTTCCAGACACCTTGCCTCTTCTTCTTCTTTTAAAATTTATTTAATCAATTTTTCGATAGAAACATCAACCGCAAAAGACACATACAACAAAAACCATAACAGTAATAACACAATTTGACAATTCAGATTTGAATACACTGATATACCTATGACTACACCTTTTTAACAATATTTTCCCACCTCTCTCTCCTCCCCCTACTTCCCACCACTATCCGCCTTATCGCTTAAATATTCGTTCCAGATTTCTTCATATTTATCCATTCTTATTTTGCGTCGACATGCAATTCGTTCATATGTAGCTAATCTGTCCATATTATCAATCCATGTGCTCAATGGAATCTGCTCTTCCAATTCATCAAAACAAGTTTTTTTGCTTCTAATATAGCACGGTACATTATTTTTTTGACCCCTTGAAATCTCCCACGTTTCCGGAATATAATATAATATAATATAATATAATATAATATAATATAATATAATTGCCTCTTCTACACATCCCTCAGAGTCCTGCCTGTCTCTGACACCAGGTGAGCAAGTCCATAATGCCTGGACCACTACTGGCCTGTTTTAAATGAATGCACATAGGGAAGGGATAAAGTCTGCCACCATGTCACCATGTGTGAACGGGTTTATTATCACTGTCCCTTTCCATGGGTAAGTATGAAATGCAGGTAACTCGCAACTTACACAGGAGTTACATTCCTGACCACTATTCATATAAGCAAAGTCATGTAAAGCTAGAAGACCCCTAGAAAAACAATTTTAAAAAATCACTGCTGTAGGGTTCGCGTGATGGTACCTCACGAACAGAAGCCCAAACAGTCTTTTGCAGTTTTATTGTGCAAACTATTTACAGTGCAGAGCTACAAAAAGCATGTCTGTCTCAGTCGCTGGCAGAATCCGGGAGTGGCCCCTTCCGGCTTCTCCCCCAGCATAAGAACTTCGGCACCCCAAGTCTCCTCCTACCCTCCTTGCATTTCACCCCTCTGCACAACTGGGGCGACGGAAATGGCGTGCCTCCCTCCTGGCCAGCCGGGCGAGGTTAGCGCAGGGCCTCAGCAACATCCCCAAGCCCTCCCTCTGCCAGGCTCCCTGTTTGCCACTCCTGGCTAGAAGAGGCGCCGGGGCTCTCAGTGGCATCCCTAAGCCCTCTCCCCGCCAGGCTGGTTCTTTCCCTCTCATCCCCACTGGAGGTATGGCGGCTTTCCCCGCTGGAAGAGGTACAGCTGCTCAATTGGCACTGGGGCTCTCTGTATGCTAACGGACCCTCCGCTCCCCTCAGAGGGGCAGGTGGCAGTTCCCTGACAACTGCATTTGACTGAGGGATGAATGTGAGTTACTTGTACAAATTAAATGAACAAAAGTGTTTTAAGGTAATTTGGGGGAGAGGACTTTCTGGAAAACTGATGCAAAAAATGTTTGTGTGGCTAGAGGTGAGGGGAGAAACAACCCAAAAACCAGAGAGACTTTCATGACAGACTGGTGGTCATTCATCAAGTACACAGATATAGACTGTACAGGGCAAACTGTAGCTGGTGCCTTCTGCGGCTATGTTATATGGTTATGTTCAACATCTTCCTTTATGTTGTTATCAGCTACGTTCAGATACTCCCTTCTTCAGTGCTTATATGAACTTTACTACTACTACTACTACTACTACTACTACTACTCATCATCATCTATGACTTTTTAAGTTGGAGATATATTTTATTTTTGTTTGTTACTATGTTATTTCTTTCTCTGTTTTAATTTTTTTTAACTGCCCTGTGATCCTCAGATGAAGTGTGGTATGTAAATTCAATATATATATAAAAAAATACCGGTAGATCTAAACTATGCTTTCAGGTTTTGTTAAAGCGAGTGGTAATTCAAAGTGCACCTTTTCAATTATAAAACACAGGTAAAGCATAAAAATACATTTTTAAAATATACTTAAAGTTTAAAATCTTCATTAAAATATCTATCTTTCATTGTCATCCCCTGGGTGGTGGGCACCCACGTATTCAGTGACAGAAAATGGAATGGGATCCAGCAACTCCCGATTCCCAAGACTGTGCAATGTGGATATATGCTGCCTTTCATATTTGTCCTTGTAAAAAAAAAAAAAAAAGTTCCCGCTGTCAGCATGATTGATTGATGTCTCATTTGTGTTTCTCCCTCTAAATCAATTGTTCAGGAGTGAGAATTTACATTTCTGATGTAGCATATGCAGTGGCTCTCAAATTGCACACGCAGTGAAGTTACAATTTGACCTTTTCATATTTCATATTTGACTGCTTGCCCATTTATTCCTACATACTTTCAGTTTTCTACATTTACACCCCTGGACGGAATGGTTAACTTCCAAAAACATTGGCCACTGGAAAGGTCATACCTGTCAAAATGAAAGTGGGAGGGGGGCTTGGGTAGGAATATTGCAGTTTGGTGGTATAACGCACAGTTTGAATACTCCTTTGCAACAAAACTGTAAAAAAGGGGGGGGGAGTGCCATGTACCTTGGTCTGTCTCAGGGATGGAGATCACGTCCCCATCTGGACAGCCTTCCAGGAGCCACAGCCTAGTGGTGGATGGGGCCGGAGGCAAAAGTGGGTGAAGTAATTAATAGGTGGTTTTTTGTTTTTTACCTTAGCAGAGTAAACTATTTTCTGCACACACTCATGCACCCATCTCTGTTTTCTACCCAGATGACCAAGAGGCATCATCAGAGTTCAAGGACACAGTCAAACTAGGCAAAAACACTCAAGGAGGGTATAAAGTAGGGATGGTAAAGGGTGTGATGACAAGAGAAGGAGTATGATTAAGGAAGGTGTGTGGCCTGGGGAGAGTGCCAGGGGACAAATAAAGATCATCCAAGGGCCACATTCGGTCCAAGGCTTCCCCATACCCAGTTTATTTCATGAGTGATTTTTGCATAGGTGCTGATTCCTGCTTCATGGCAAAGTCAAAAGTCAGGCTTCCCTGCTGACACCGTTGAGAGGCTGCTGAACAGAGACATGCAGGTCATATTGCCAGCACCCAGTATAACTCTGATGGGTTCCAGATGAGACTTAGTTTCAATAGAGGCAGGTATGGGCACAACTACATAGACCATCAAATGTTACTGTGTACTTCCAGAACCTGTATTTCCTGCAACATCACTTCTAATTTGTAGAGTCTTTGCGTGTTTAGACCTTTTAACCATCCCCCAGAAATAAATTCACACATGACTCAGATATTTGGTTTGGTTTTTGGCAGAATTTAGGCCACAACTTTATTGATTACAATCAAGTGAGTGGTTGCATAGGCTCTGGTTCAACTAGCTCCCTGCACCCTTGCAGGCAGTGCTGACCCAGAGCTCTATCATAGGTCAGCCATGGGTGAACACCAGGGACAGTGGAAAGCTGGAACCCTGCTAGTGAGCCACCCTGATGTCCCCCAGACTCGGGCATGGGCACAACCCCTCTCAGGGTTGGCCAAACCATTGAGTCCCTGAAAAAACCCTTTGCATAGGGATGGCAAGACCCTTCTGCCACCCCATCACTTGAACCCAAGCCTATTCACCACCAAGAGCGAAAGCGCTCGCCACCAACCACTCACCCTTGTAACCAATCCCTTAACCCCACTGACACGGTCAGCCACAAATCATTCCCAGTCACAGACAGATGGATGCCATCAGGCCTGTAAAGGGACGCATTGCGTGCGGTAATGTCCGGGTGATGAATGACCGCTCCCCCCAGGGACAAAACCTTCTTGGCCACTGTGCTCTGGACGCACCTCCTGGCCCTCTCGGTGGCAGCTGGGCAACAACTCCCTCTCCATTCACGTCGCGGCAAAAGTTGCAACCAGAATAATTTGAGTCCAGGAAGAGCTGCCATCAACTCAACCAAGTCCTCCTGCATGCGGGTCCACAAGTGCAAGCCAGGAGCTTCAGGCAGGTCGTTCTCACCCAGCTGCACCATCATCGCCACAGGCGTGCCTTCTGCAGACACCTTCACCCGCACCGTTGGGATAAGCTCCTCCCAACACATTCCTCATCTGGATATCCAAGATAGCCTCACGTGGTGGGAAGCCCGAGCCACCATTCAAATCCAGACTCCGCTGCCCGCTTGCTGGCCCAGTGGACAATGCGGTGCCCAACTATCCAGATGTGCAAGGGAGGCAGACCTAGGAATGAACAAAACAATATTAGCAACTACACCTCAGCGCCATTTCCGAACATACCCTTTGTAAGCTTCGGATTTCCAACATCCCATATCCTTGATCCTGTCGACAGACAGCCCCCAATGTGCAGCTGTGGTAGCTGCCCCAATGCGGAATGAATGAGGTGCAAACTCAATGGCCAACAGGCCGCATGCTGCTACTGCCTTACGCATTACTACAGCAATTTTTTGCCTTTTCAGTGCAGACCCATCCTCGTGAACCAGGAAGGGACCATCCCCAGGCAGGCGAAGGGACAAATATCTCCCACAGCAGGGCAGAGACTCTACCGGAGCAAGAGGACTGCCTAGCCAAAATGCTCACCACAGCCTGGTTATAAGAGCAAAAGCAGACCCGCCGGTCCTTGAACTCCTTGATCCAGATGTGTACTGCTACTACAATGGGGAAAAAACTCAAGAAATGTTAAGTTGCGAGTAGTACCCTGCCATCTCTGAGCACACCAGCAATCTCTGAAATAAAGCCCCAAACCCAGTGAGCTAGTGAGCCAGCAGTGTCCGAATTGACCTGAAAATCAAATTGTAAATTCAAAGTATCCTGCCATAAGGATACGCCATTGAACTCTCTCAGGAATTCAAGCCACACCTGGAGGTCTGCCCTGACCTCACTAGGCAAACTCACCCTATGATGGGGTGAACGCATGCCAGCAGACAACCTGGCCAGGCACGCACAAAAGGGGTGGCCAGGGGGCACCACTCTGCAGGTGAAATTCAAGTGACCCAATAGGGACTAAATCTTTCTCAAGGTAACCTTCTCTCTGGGCAAAAACTGCAAAATTGAAGCGTGCAAGGCCATCAGTTTTGCTTCTGGCAACGTAGACATCTGCACCACGGTATCCAGCTGGATACCAAGGTAGGACAAGCTATCAGCCGCAATGGGACACCCAACTCTCCAGTTAGGTGATTAAAAGCTTGCAATAACAGCGAGCACCCATCTAAATCGGCTGCAAAACATAATAAAAATACACACATACAATCAGCCTATGAGTTTAATTGTTGTTTCTTTGTGTATATATATTTTAAGGTTCCTGTATGTGATTCTTTCTCTCACGATTTTACATGTATATGCCTAATAAAGGTATGATAAGTAGTAAAAAGTCATCCAAGTAAGAGGTCACGCCCCTAAAACCTGTTTTCTTACATAAAGCCCAGTCTAAAATGTACTGAAAGCTTCAAACACTGCACAAGATATGGAATAACCCATGGGCAGGGCCTTATTCACATCAAAATGGAACCCAAGCAATTTAAAATCCCGAGGGTGCACTGGAAGCAAGCAAAAAGCAGCTTCCATGTCGCACTTAGCCAGCAATGCACCTTTTCCAAAACTCCTTATTAACTTGACCGCTTGGTCAAATGTGGCATATTTAACAGAAGACAACTCAGCAGGGATAGCATCATTTACCGATGTACCCTGGGGGTAAGATAAATTGTGAATTAAACAGAATTCACCAGGTGCTTTTTTAGGCACCATGCCCAAAGGGGAAAGGTGCAAATCAAGGTACGGAAGGCTGCGAAATGGGCCTGCAATCCTGCCCAATGCCGATTCCTTCCTAATTTTATGCCTTGCTACCTCAGGCATTTCCCTCACAGATTTCTGGTTTTACCCCTGCAAACACCTGAAAGGCGTCAAGCCATTTCTCAAAAGACCTCTCCAGCTTACTAGAGCTTGCCTTTCCTTTGCCTGATGCCGCCACTGTGTCTCTGTCAGGGCACTCATCTGAGGGAAGAAACTTAAAAATATATACGTATCACCCATTAAGCCTGGAAGACAGATGAGCACCAGGGATTATGCCCCTTACTGAGTTGGTAGAGACTTTAACGTCTTTTACGAGTGCACCATCTATGCATTCCAAAGGGAGGCCTTACTTGGCCCTGTGGGTGTTGGCTGTCCTTAACCAAGCCCACCTAGGAAGACCTGAAGCCCCCTCGCTGTGACCCCAATACAAGCCAAGAGCCACGTCAGCTTCATCCTCGGAGGTCTCGGATGACGTACCAGTAGTAGAGGAGGAATCACCATCTCTGCGTCTCTTGGCCTTGTGTCTGGAACAGCCGCTTTCCTGCCTCTTGCCTCCTGAAGAGGGCACAGGGTGATCCTCCTCAGATGACTGGATGCTGCAGATTTCCGTTGGCCGGGGGGCGGGCACCTGCAATGAAGCAGAAACAGACAGGTATGAGGAGCTATCCTGGGATGAAGAACCCCCCCCCCACTTGCTGCTCAGCCTGGAGGGTCAGGCCCCCAGGACCCGGGGGTGTGGACTGCGGGCAAGGCAGCTCCTGCTGGGCCGCTCGGCGCCCTTAAGCACCCGAGCTCCCAGCCCTAACTCTGGGGCTAGCTGAAACCGGAACACTGGCCTGTCAGAATTGGGAAAATAAAACTCCTGAGGCCTCACTCCCTTCACTTGTATCTGAAGGGCCATGGGCCTCATAAACCATCGAAGATGCTGAAGATAGCTTTAGCCATCTCACCCCTTGATTTTTCCTGTAAGACCAATTGCAGTCGTTAACAGTCATCAACAGGTTTTCCACACCTATCAGCCAATCACCCATTCCCACCACCCTTCTGAGTAATACCCCTCCCCACTCTCTCACTATATATAAGGGTCTGGTGACTTCTGTTTCAGTGTATCTGAAGAAGTGTGCATGCACATGAAAGCTCATAACAAGAACAAACGTAGTTGGTCTCTAAGGTGCTACTGGAAGGAATTTTTTTTAATTTTTTAATTTTATTCATTAAAATGTTTGAAAGGGAACATAGTGACTGTACAAGACCAGAGTTCAGTGCTGAGTGCACTTTGAAGATAGATAATGCTATAGATTGTGAGCCTATATCAATTTACTTAATACAATCTGCTGTATATTTAATGTACTAGAGACTATAAATGGCAAGGGTTGGGAAAGGCAAGAAATACATCATTCCTCAGTTTATTATGTTTATTAAACACAAGGGTGCCTAGAAATGTAAAAGCTATGTTTCTCTAGAGAGTCATAGCACAGGGGTTCCCAAACCATGGGCTGCACATTGTCCATGAACCACAGCATGCCTGTAAAAATGCAACTAAAAACCATACAGCATCTAGCACAGCCAATTGTAGTTGCTACAACAGACAGAAAAATCATAAAATTGAGTGGGTGGGATCACATAGGCAATATTGAGTTTTTCCAGAGCTGAGTAAATAGAAAATGGTACTATCTGCACCGGTTGCCATAAAACACTCTCCCCAAAAGTGATTAATCATCTTGGTGTCCAGCTTGGTTTTCTGTTAGAAAGCAGAATAGGTAAAAATGCTTCATAGGTTACAGCTGGGATGTATGGAAGGTTAGGCTGTTGGGAGTACTTCCCTTAATTGTGGCTATAAACAGCAGTACGGTGCATGAAAAGGAACATGGTGCCTAATTATTGAACAGTTTTATGTGACTGGGCATAGCAACCTGAACTATGTAACATCTCAAGGCAAAGCTAAGTTTGCTGCGTTTGCCACTGAGGGCAGGAGTGTTTCTTTTTTGTATTAGCTTTGGTGTTATTTAAATTGCCCTTACCATATGCCTTAAGCACTGGACCCGGCATCTAGCCAACATCTCCAAATTACCTGTTTGTTTCTCTATTCATGTTAATTGACAATGAATCACATATATAACTAATAAACATCTTAACAAGCAGGATAGTAGCTTTCATGCCATGTTTAATGAACATTGGAAGAGAAAATAATCCAATGAAATGATTTAAATAATAAAACACTGTTTTCCTTAATAGGATTCCCACTCCTACCACCTAGAGCCTCTGAACACACATGACGAATTAGAAATCCCTAATGAGACTCGCATTCTTTCTATCGGCTTTTATGTCATTGTTGCTAATTGATTGCCATCACATGTGTCTAATTAGGAGAATGATAATCTGACCAAGGCATTTTTTTTTAAAGCATCTGTAATTGCATACAGATTTTTAGCCATGAGGCTTGGTTCTCACTGAAGTGATAAACCTGTACGCACACTCTCTGGCTTCCCAGATTGCTGCATAAATGTGATATTTTAGTTATTTGGTAGTCCTTTTCTTTTTAAGGGAAGGGCTGGTTAGTTAGTTAGTTAGTTAGAGCGAGCATTGGTACCAGGAAGGGTCATGCCATGAGGTTGTTCCAAATGCACAGTTCAGTTCCAAATATCTTGCTTACCCATTGTACTAATTGAGGTGGCAACTGTACCACCTTAAAGATGTAACATTGTGAGGCTTCCAGTACTTAAAAAAAATAGAAAAGAAGACTAGTTTGCATATGTGTTGCTGTAATTCAGTTAAATAAAGATTTGATTTGATTTGATTTATTGCCACACAAAACCAGTGTTCAACATTAGTTTACTACCTTTTAATTTTTATTTTACCTCCAAGATTCCATTTGGCAAATTACTTTAGCAGTCCCGCAGCACTCATTTTCAGGATATGGGGTGGTCTCCTAAAGTTACTCTCATTTATGTTAGTGTTCAAATCAGTAAAATTGAATATATGTAAGACACAAGGTACTGGGAACGCATTCTGCAAAAGGGAGTTCCAAAGTTCGAAAAGACGTTGTTAGGAGCTCTCAACAATAGCCTCCATGCTGTATTTTTAGCAACAGAAGCTCTGACCCATACAGTCTATGTTTCCTATTTATCTGCACCCACTATCCAATTAAATCTTGTTAAGCTATACCCCTGCTGTGGCTTTATTCCAAGGCCACTGCAGTGTAGTGTTTAACCCTCTCCAATGCCTCCATTATCACACAGTTATTTGGCTGCTCGAGGATTTATTCAAGCCAATAGAAAATTGCTTTTTAGAGTTGCTTTGATGTCTTTCCTTAAAGTGGGGTGGGGGGGAATAGTAGTGACTCGCTCGTGGCCTTTTAGCTTCACAGTTCTGATGCAGTCCATTTTGAATTTCACAGCAGAGGTCTAAAAGGAAAAGGGGAAGGCAGAGATTCAATGCCGGTCTCTGCAACGCAGACATATGGCGAGAGCAAAAAGGTTCATCCCTTGAATTTCAGAATGTTGACACACTTAGCTATTAAAGGCACAGGTACTTGCAGGTGGTGGGTGGTGCCCATTGGCACTGATAGCTCAGAAGACAGGTAGGCCAACAGTAGGTGGAGCCAGACCCAATTGCAGGGAGGGTCAATTAATTCTAGTTTTGTCCCCACTCCCTTTCCTGCTGAGTTCTAAAAGGGCAACTCTGTGATGAAGGAGGAGGAAGCTGACAGGCGGTGTTGGCACCAGCTGGACTGGTTGGAAGTAAGAAGGCAGACAGATAAAGGTAGATAGGGGTTGCTGGTGTACTGCCTCATTTGCCGCAATGACCGTTCCCCACATTAAATGGGGAGCGACTTTTGCGTGGTCGCGCTCAGCCCCCTTGGATCCCAGAGTGGCTCCTGCTAGTTCGGGCTGGTGTCACCTTAGCCAGGCTGGATACCTGTGATCTCCGCCTACCTCAGCCAGCACCCAATCCCACCTGGGGGAAGCGTTGCCAGGGGGATTGGCCAGGTAAAGGGAGGGACCATCCAGCCCACACAATAGAAGACGTAGCTTACCTGGGAAACGGCAGTCAGGCTCCAGAGCTTCTCCCACCCTCCATTCCCTCCATTCCTTAATTTTGCAGGTTAACCTCTTCTCCACAGGTACGCAGGCGCTGCTATGTCAAGGCCGCTGTTGAAGGGCCGGAAAGGAATTTCCCTGCATTGGCAGGTTTTGCCTTTCCCGTAGCAAAATGTCACAACTTTGGCAGTTTCAGGCCTTGGGCGGAATCCTTTAGTATCTTCCTAAATGGGGGGCGTGGGGCAGCGATACCAGGGTTCCCATTAAAGGGGTCTGGGGGGAGGCATTGACCATACGCTGAGAGGTTGTCATTGCCCTCCCCCTCCAGTGACAGTGAACGGGGGGCGGGCTCTCTGCTTGAACATATGTTCTCCAGAGCCAGCCCAATCCCCACACATTCTGGATAACCCTGAAGTTTCCCAGATCCCCGGCTGGGGGCTGGGAAGGATAAACGCCCAATGCCTGAGCCAAGGTCTCCCTACATCTGAATCTTAATAAAGTTGTGGCCAATTTTAATCCCATAGCACGTTGTCTTGAGTCATTATTCCGCTCAGGGGTCACCTGGGGTTTGGGGGACTCCACCTGTCCATGCAATGAACAGTCTTTATTGGAATCTGCCAGAAAATAAGTTGGCAAACTTATGCAGAAAGGGTGGGTGGGTGGGTGTAGAGTATGTGAGAGTGTGTATGGTGTGTCTGTGTCTGTGTGTAAGGGGGCATGCCCGATATGTGTGCAACTGTGCATGCATGTATCACACTGAACCCAGAAGCAACTTGAAAACATCACAAAAATTAAGACTTTCAGGTTACCATGGAATGGAAGCGGATGGCGAGCTTTGTTCTCCATGAACGGCTCGCTTGTCACAAGAGCTTTGGGGGAAGCACAAAGGTGCTGTGCACCACCAAAGAAGCCCCAGAGTATAATTTGGGTTTCTAAGGGGTCCAGCAGTGCAAACTGCAAGCATCCCCTGTGAGCTCTCCTGTCATTCCAAAAGGGGCAGGGGCGGGGCGGGATTGAGCTGAAAGCACATGACTCCATTGCAGATCCATGACGGGAAGCCTCAACTCCGTGCATCCAAATGGTAACTTTTCTGATATTTTAAAGCAATAATTAACAAGTTTCAAATGGAACTGTTGACTTTGCTAATTGGTTTTCTCTTGATTAATTTGGCAATGACTTGGGATGTAAAAAGGAGGTCCGCCCCAGACGTGGGGTTTCTTTATCTGCATGGAAACAATGTACAAGGGAACTGAGTGAATTATTTTTTCTTCTTCTTAACCTATGAATGAAACTTTATGGATGTGAAGATATAAGAATGGATTGAATTTGAACTGTGATGGTTTTAATTTTATTTGGATATAGTTATTGCCTGGTGATCTTTTATCCTACTTTTGTTTTTGTATTTTTTTTAAATCTTAAAATAATTTTTATAATAGAAGATGAACTGACCTGATTTGAGTTATAACTTCAGTGATGAAGCTTTGCTACCCATAAATCTTTGGAACATAAATGATTGGATCTTCTTTGCTGGTGTGTCCCCCTTTCCTTTTTACCTTTGCCGAGACACTACTTGGGAACTTGAATTTAAACCCTGTTGGATTAAGACTGTTGGTACCCTTTTTAATTTTTTGTTTCTTATGGTTTAAGATCAGATGGATTAAGACCTTTGGTTAAAAAAAAAATCATCCTATCCTAAAAAAAATCCTTTAGAAAATCCTTTAAAAATCATTATTATTGAATTAGATCCCTTGCCCCTTGCCCCCCCTTTCCTTCATCTTTCTTTTTATATGATTTGAGTTTTATTCTCTCTGAAGATTAGATAATGGTATGTGGGGATTAACACAAAAGAAGCCCCTGAAGACAGTGGTGGAAGTAATTTTATTCTTCTTTTTGTTCAATTTGGGATTTTTAATCTTTAGGGTTATTATTAAAAGGCAAAATACGGAAGGGCACGCGAAAAGGAAGGATAGCTGGCAAGCCTTGAAGGCATTGTATTACAAGATGAGTGATCTCTGGACATTAAGACTTTGTTTTGGGAAAAACTCCCAGAGCAAAGTAAGCATATAAAATAGACAAAACAAAGAGATTATTTTAGAAAATTTTAAACATTGGGAGAGAAGGAAGGTCATCTGGTTGCAAAGGAAGGTAATTGCACATAGCTAATATACTATCCAATTTAAGTCTTTCTTCAATACAAAAGAAAAGGGCAACCCCAACTGGATTGGAAAATAATGTAATGATCTCATGCAGGCAGGAAAGCCTTGATAAAATTAATAACTCTGGCAGTTTTATGGTATGTTTATTTACAAATTACATCTGGACCACGGCTCTCAGCTTGCCACCATTGCAATGAGTTGGTCATTCTGAGTTTCTGCCCTCGTCACAGCAGGAAGGACACCAAAGCCCAGCCCTCCCCTTTCTGCACTTCCATTGCATTCTGACTTTTTCAACTCTCCAAGAATGGGGACTAGGAGGGTGGAATTCCTCCCCGCTCTCGAAAGAATCACTCACTGTCCACTCTCTCTCTCTGCTGGTTGCCTAGCAACCCTCCCACTGCCATCTATCTCTCCCCCTTCTTGTAAGCTGCCCATATCTGCTCTATCTGAGTTAGGGAACTCTTGGTAAAGGGGGTTTGAGTCTATCTCCTCCTGCTCTATCTGCGATCTATCATCTCCAGAGCTGGACTCTGTCTCTCTTTGTACTAAGTCTGACTCTTCGCTGGCATTCAATTCATCCACATCCCTGACAAATAATTATAAGAAGAGGAAGAAGAAGAGTTTGGATTTGATATCCCGCTTTTCACTACCCGAAGGAGTCTCAAAGCGGCTAACATTCTCCTTTCCCTTCCTCCCCCACAACAAACACTCTGTGAGGTGAGTGGGGCTGAGAGACTTCAGAGAAGTGTGACTAGCCCAAGGTCACCCAGCAGCTGCATGTGGAGGAGTGGAGACGCGAACCCGGTTCCCCAGATAACGAGTCTACCACTCTTAACCACTACACTACACTGGCTATTTTTGAAAATTGAAATACAGAGGGGAGAAATGGTCAGCTCATTAAGAAAGACAGAAGCTACGACTGTAACAACCACATCTCAGGCAAGGAGGGGTTCTCTTCCGGAGAGAGAAGGTAAAGTAGACATAGCAGAACTCATTATGGATTTTTAAAAGGCGGTAAAAACTAATGCCAAAATGCTGGAGGAAAAATGGAGCAGGATATCAAACAGGTGGCAGATCTATCAGGACAGATGAAACAATTAGCAACCAAGACCTCAGAATTAGAAAAATCAACACAAGAGTTGAAGATGAAATCACAGGGGCTCAAAGAATCGGTAAAGAAAACACATGCTGAAGGTAAAGAATTGAGAAAAGAACATGAAAAGTTGAAGGAAGAAACAATTGATGCCCGAGCGGCTCAAGACGCGGTCTGGGACTCGATTGCATTGCTGGAATTAAAACAAAAGGAGCTTACTTTGCACTTTCCCAGGATTCCTGAGAATTCTGAGGAGAATATATGAGAAAGGATAATCAAAGAATTGGTGAACCTAACTGAACTGCAGGAAGATTTAAATATGTTAATTGACAAGGCCTTCAGAGTAAAGTGCAGCTACATGAAAAAACTTCCAGGAGACTGTCTAGTGGTCTTCAAATCAAGGCCAGTAAAAGATAGAGTGTTGCAGATGTATTACCAAAAACAACTCCAGATTGACAACCAAAAGATTATAATTCTAAAGGAAATACCAATGAGATTGTTAAAAAAAAATCTAACTACAAAATTTTGACAGATGCCTAAAGAGTAATGCTATACCATTTAGATGGGAATTTCCCGAAGGAATTTCATTTACATATAAAGGAAAGAAACAAAGATGTAGGGACTCATCAGATGCGGAAAAGTTTTGGAGAAAATATTGGAAACAATTATGAGGGAAGAGACTTCTGACATCAGGAGAAGGAGGGGAGCAAGCTTTTGAAGAGAAAGAAGACTCAGAGGAGAAAGGACAAGATGCTAATTAAAAGAACTTTATGAGTTTAATAGTTTAATCAGTTCCTGCCAGGCTGGACATCAATTTACCCACGTGATGCGTAAAGCTATACAGGCCTGCAGCCTCCCAGCCATGGATTTTGCAGCTCGTTCCTTTAGGATTGGGGCCGCCACGATGGCCACCCACTCGGGTCTTCCTACAGACAGGATTAAAGATATGGGCTGTTAAGAGTTCTAATCCACAATAACCCACAATAACCACACTCTGTCCCTCCTCCATTTTTCAGACAACTCTGCGATGTGGAACATATCATAGCCCATTGGGCCCATGCGTGTGCCATCGCTACTGGCAAAGGAAGCAGCCTGGGGCTCCCTCGGAATGTCAGGGTCTCCTGGCTGACAAGATGTGTAATGAAATGGCATGGATTCATGTCCATCATGACAACTAGAGCAGCGTTGCATGGCCCCCTTGACACACTGGTCATTCAGTTGGGCAAAAACGACTTGGTTCTAAAGAAGGACATTGACCTAACCTGGTACATTAAAGAGGACTTTAATAAGATTGCTGCCCTGTACCATATTTAACCTGTACAGATTATTTAACCATAATCTGGTCCCAGCTATTGGAGATGCATTGCTGGCATGATTGCCCTGACCCAGTTGCCATCAATAGAGCACCCTGCCATCACTTTCGACCAGGAGGCCATGTTCCATAATGATGGAATGAAGAAGAGTTTGGATTTGATATCCTGCTTTATCACTACCCGAAGGAGTCTCAAAGCGCTAACATTCTCCTTTCCCTTCCTCCCCACAACAAACACTCTGTGAGGTGAGTGGGGCTGAGAGACTTCAAAGAAGTGTGACTAGCCCAAGGTCACCCAGCAGCTGCATGTGGAGGAGTGGAGACGCGAACCCTGTTCCCCAGATTACAAGTCTACCGCTCTTAACCACTACACCTCACTGGCTCACTGGAGTACACCTTTCCAATGTTCGAAACAATATCTGGCTGAATGGCATTTACAGAGGGCATCAGAAATTGGTTGTAGGTGTGAGGGTGTTGACAGTGAGCCATTTGGGCTTGAGTGGCAGTTAGGTATTAGGTGTCAGGAAAACCCCCTCCCCGTGGCTGCCGGCGTCACGGGAGCTCTTAACATAGAGAGACCCACGTCCGCTGTTCACGAGCTCCTCCTCCACATCCTCGGCCAGAAGCGACCATTCCTCAAGCGGGGAAGGGGAGGTGGAGCCAGGAAGGCGGTGCAAGGGCTTGGAAGGGGTCAGAGAGCCTCAGCACCGCAGGGAAAGCGGGGATCGGGGTCAAGTTCCCACACTCCGGGGCAGGATGCAGAAAGGACGTGGGAGAGGGAGGCGGGGGTTTAGAATTCTGCGGCTTTTTTGCTGGACAAAGAACCAGAAGACTTCAATCCTGGACTCTGCGGAGGATTGAGATGGACGGCTTGATTTGCTACTGCACTTTACATAGCTTTCACAATAAAGAACTTAGTTTTTAGAAGTTCTGCGTTCTGGCGTGTTACTCATGAGCAACCACTGAGCGTCCTAACAGCAAGTCTTTGTTTAATGGAGGGGAGGCTGCAGCCTCCAGCTACCCCTCCTTGATAAGGGTATCCTGTTAAAGAGATCCAGGGGTGTGGATCCTGCCCAATGCCCAGACGTGGGCTAGGGCCATGCCATGACCCCAACGGGAACCCCCTATTTGATGTAAGTCCCCCTATTTGTGGTTTAGCCTTAGTTGGACTCCCTCCAGACAGGCGGGAGTCAATATATAGCCTGGCTTCACCCAGTGCCTAAGGCTAAGCCAAACCGCTCACATCTGTAACCAATAAAGTTGTGGTCTTCTTTATCCCACAAACCTAAATACTTATGTCCATGCGTTCATTAATCACTAGGGAACTGCGGGGCGCAGAGCCTTGGCACACAACTAATGTGCGTGTAATAACACGGATGAATGCATGTGTGGTTTTGGGGGGGGCTGTGGGCACAGGGAATCAGTGGACCCCTTTTCAACCTCACTTTCTTCCTTCACTTTCTTGGTCCCAACTCTTTAAAGTGAAGTGTATTTTGACCAATATGACAAGCACCTATTGATAAAGAAAAATGATCTGCTGATTCCCTGGAGGCAGGGTGGGCCTCATAGGTGGGCTGGCCTTGCATACACCCCATAAAGAGAACTGTAACACCTGCTTCATCCACATCTTGATTGCAAACAAACCTACTGGTACCAGTGTTTAGGAAAAGATGCCAAGAACTCTGATCAGGAAAACTTAATCACAAAAAAATGCCACATGGAAAGCACAATGTTTTGCTCTGAAATCTAGGAAATGGGGAATCACTTCACAAGATACTTCCTCTCCCTCCCTGCCAAACACTGGGATTAATCTCCACATCAGAGAAAAAGATGTCTGAAGCAAGGCAGGCTCTGCTTTAATCCTCGCCTTACTCCCAACCTCCATCTGTGAAATGTATGTAATGCCTACAAGATCATACTTTCCTCAGGTTTCTGTTCTTGGATTCTGTTCTTGCCGCTGAATATACAGCACACATAATTCTAATGACAGATAAGTCAGTTTCAAGTCTGGCTCTTTGAAGCTCTCTTGTCTAGTGCTGCAAGCATCCCCCCCCCCCCCGCTAAAGTCTGCAAAAATCTCTGAAGCCTATTGCCATCCGGCTGTGCCAGAGACACATTCTTCTATTAGTCAAGAAGATGCCTTTAATAGTGCAGGAAAGGTCATCAGCTCACAAAACATCAAGCTGGAAGCCAAATAACTTTTCTCATTGCATCTTTCATTGGCAGTCTTCATATTTCTTCTGATTAATCTGGTGGCAGTGATGGATTTGTCTTTTTTCCAGGGCAAATGGGCACTTGAGTGGCCAGCACTTGCCCACCAGACTCTGCGCTGTATGCTAACAGTACATCCTATTCCCCCTGTGACAGTGCAGGTTAGGATCACAGCAATGTCATGGCTGTTTGACTACGTGATGTTTTTGAAATTGATAGCACATGCATTAGTAAGTTTAACAAAGCAGACCATAACAAAAACCATTAGGGATAAAGAGTTACTAATTGAAATGAATATCCATTGTGCTTCAGCTAAAAATAATGGTGAAGAGTCCACTTTATTGTTGTTGAGATGAATTTGCTGTTTACCATTCTTCAGATGTTCATGGGTGGAATTCAACATCATGCTCTACCAGTCATATCATAAGATGGCATCAACCCTAAGGGCATTATTTTGACAAAGTACCCCTGAGAATCCATCACTGGAAACCTCAGTAAAAGACTGCATTGTATTCACTTCCTGTTGTGGGCTTCTTGGAATACCTGCCGGGCCACTGTGGGAGACAGGCTGATCCAGCAATGCTTTTTCATATTCTAATGAATGTGCCTATAGCCATTAGTGTGGTCAGTAGGATTATGCACCGGATTCAGCTGATGCTCAGTTTTCGAACTGAATTGGGCCAATCTGGGAGGATCTGAGCTTCAGCTAATTCAGGTAGTGACAGCCCCAAGTCACCCCAGGTTGGCCTACCTGGAGCAATCTGGAGCAGTCAAGAGGTGGAGCTTTGGGTGGGAAAGCTGTATATATATTATTTGCCTGAATGCTCCCCACAAGGAATCTGCTGAGGAAGTAGAACCCAGCATGGCTGAATGCTCACCAATGCTTTGCTCACCAAAAGGTGGGTGGAAGATTCAATCCTGAGGTCTACAGGCTGCTCTTTTCATTCAGGCAAGGGGCGGACTTTGGTCTTTCAAATTTCAGCAGTACAAAAATTCCAGCACAAGGCCAACACCCACCCCACCCCCACCTTCCATTCTGCTCAATTCACTATGTCAGTGCCCTGCAGCACCCCTTAAGCTCAGCACCCAGTGCAGTTGAACAAGTCGTGCTGCCCTAAATTCGCCTCTGATGCAGGGTATGCACTGGTAAAATAGCTTTGAGCTGGAGTGAATCCTTTGCTCAGCAGCTGGTTGGTGGAGAATTCGCCTATTCTCTGCACTGAGGGAGATTGTGAAGCAGCATCCAGCAGGATATAGCCCTCCTGTTCTCAGGATAGAAAGAGGGGAAAAGTCGGGGGAGGGGGAGATGTAGCATCCTCTTCTTCCTCACCCATTGAAACACAGACCTTAAATTCTTCAGTGCCAGATCTGGGCTAGGTCTGGTGTCTCCCAGTTCAGCCTATGCAGGGTGGTGTCAGCTGTGCACATGGACAGCTAGCAGGTTAGCATGAACATGCACTGTAGCTTTCTCAAGCTAAGCCTGAATGTCTGATTTATCTGATTCCAGTTCCACAGAAAAGCCCAATGAAAAGGGCTACAGAAAATATAGGTTTTATTTAGGGATGGACTGAGTTGTTAATTCCACCCCTTTCCAGTTTCACTGCCATTCATTCATAAAGCCAGTCTGTCATTGAACTAGAAATGGGAGGAGAATTTGATTCCGTTCACAATTAAAGGCAAACTTACCTGATTCATACTTTTCTAAACATGATGCAAACCAAATCACAGCCATCTTTTGAAATGCACACTTTCCTGAATTTTGCAATGCTGTTCTCTAGCCAGGTAAGGTGCATGAAAATCCATATACTAGGGTAAAATGTGCATGCAATGCATATGTCAGTGAAAACAGCATGCCAAACAGCATTCTACAGTGGTACCTCGGGTTACAGACACTTCAAGTTACAGACTCCACTAACCCGGAAGTAATACCTCAGGTTGAGAACTTTACCTCAGGATGAGAACAGAAATCGTGCCCCAGCGGCAGCAGCAGGCATTAGCTAAAGTGGTACCTCAGGTTAAGACAGTTTCAGGTTAAGAACGGACCTCCAGAACGAATTAAGTTCTTAACCCGAGGTACCACTCTATTAGGAAAAATTGCTTTGGAAAAATGAATATATTAGGCAAAAATGCATACAAGCACATGTCTTTTGGGGAAATGTGTATTAAAATGCTGATGAATTTCCTTGAGGACTTAAAAAATAATAATCACAAACTGAAGTGTTAAGAACTGAGCTTACAAATGGAAAAATGAAAAGCCCAAACTGAAGGATTTGACCATCCCTTCCTCTGAAGTCGTATTCTGACCCATTTGCTCCATTTTATATGCATTTTGTGTGCACCTATGTATAATAAACTTTTTTTACACAAGAGATACCCTTTTCAATGTCTTCTGGTTCATTCACTAGCAAAACCCACATGATGAGATGGTTGGACAGTGTTCTCGAAGCTACTAACATGAGTTTGGCCAAACTGCGAGAGGCAGTGAAGGATAGGCGTGCCTGGCGTGCTCTGGTCCATGGGGTCACAAAGAGTCGGACACGACTGAACGACTGAACAACAACAAATATTTTTAACTGAAAATATGTATTTTTGTGCGCACCACAAATGCATGGAAGAACCCGGAGAGGTACACAATCCAGCTGAGATTTTAGGAGTTATAGACTGAGTCAATCTGCTGCAAACATTGGACCAAACAAATTTCTCTCCCCCCCCCTTACTCTAATTTTATGTTCTTCTGGTTTTAACTGTGGATTTCACTTAGTGTTTTATTATTTATGCAAACTGTCCATACAACTATAATGAATCACTACATCATATCTCTAGCCCAATCATTACCATTCATGACACATCAATGTCCAGAATAAGTAGAAATTTGCATTCATTCTTTGCAGCATTTCCTGTCTGATGACAGATTTTCCATACAATCCAAACAGAGATGTTCCCAGACCAGCACAACCATGGCTCAGTGTAAGGAGGAAATAAAATGTAATTAAGGAGATAATACTTAAAAAGTATGTCTGTTGGAGCTTTTCTCCCAACAAGACAGCAATTACCCCTTTTTTCCCCTAGCAAGACTAATGATCTGTAGGGAAACATTCATTTCAGGTCACAAATTGGCTTTCAGGGAAAACTTAAACAATCAGCCAATGCCCCCCTCCTTTCTCCTCCAACACACAGCAGTAGAGTCAAAGGCAAGGGAGAGGTCACCCCAGAAGTAAGTGAAGAAAGAAAATGCTGCCGTCTGTTCCTTTCTTACTACCTCTGGTTGGTCTTTTGGAAATTGATCCACAATAACAGCAGCTTACTAGGGAAGCACTTTTCTGCCATCAAATGGGGTTCAAAAGCCACATAAATAAATATACATGAACTAAACAGAAGCAGCTGGAATGCTCCCAAAAGGGTCCTTTAACAACCTCTGAAATGAAAAGAGCACGGCAGATCAAAGGATCATTATTACGATTAAAGGCTTAGACCAAACCCGCTGTGAAATTTAAGCTACTGAATGTAGAATGTTGCTGGTGCACAATGGAATATACAAAAATGGGAGTAATACTTAAAACGAGTGTTGGGGGTGTGTGGAAATGATGGTGCTGCTTTTGTAAAGCCTTGGGCTAGAGCTTTTCCTTTAACACATTCTTGAAAGATATGTTGAGAAGCTGCATGTTCATCAGCATTACAGGATAGAGTCTTTTTTGGACCATAACAATTCAAAATCCAGGGGGTTACATTATGTGTTCCCCCCATATAGAAAGTGCTAGCTATGGGTGATGGGGATGATGACTCTGCTGGGGAATCACATTTTTAGTACTGGGAACTTATATTTTAAATTATTGTTATTATTACTGCATCTGGGGGAGATTTTTCTACATATTCTTCACATGATTATGGAAAACATGTCAATCAGCCCTCAAATCAAGCACCTTGCTCACTTAGGTCTTGTTTAGAGCTACTCCTACAAGTCCCCACATTCAGATTTCTTCCCCGAGTTTTCTGTTACTCAAATATTTGGTCCTTATTCCAAAGCTAAACTGCTCTACTGTGTGAGTAATACTACACTGTGACTTTTTAAATTTCCAAACATTGCTCAGAGCACTGTACATGTGCAGTTTGCCACAGCTTTTAATTCATTCAGTTTCTTTGTCCTCCTTTTAAGTTACCAATGTGCATGTGTGCATTGATAGCAAAAGGGGGGGGCAGGGAGCAAAGATGATCTTGGTGTACATGCAGTTGCATGACGATTATTTTGTGTGTGTGTGTGTGTGTGTGTGTGTTTTACTAAAGTACAGGATCACATTGGTGCATCACTGAAAAATACTACACTAAAACTCTCCCTGCAGTCAGTATGTGCAGGCACATCAGCTATGCTTATTTGCATTGTTTTATCAGCACACAACTATGCAAACAAAGGGACTGAGATGCTGCATCAAGTTGTGCATGTTCCAGTTCCAGAATTGGTTTTAGGATGAGTAAAACTGAATTCAGGATGAGTAGAAGCAGAGGGGCAATATATGGCAAAGTAAACCAGAGGAACAATAATGAACTGGAAAATTGAGTTGTTTCCTTGAGAGGGTGCACGGGTCAAGTTTAAGTCACTTGCAGAGTGTGTGTACATGCATGTATGTTGGGGTAGGGAACCTTTCTTCTGTCAAGCACCACATTGTCTCAAAGGCAATCTGGCAATGTCCTGGCTCTCACTGGCAGATGCAGAACTCTCAAGTTGGTTTCTGCCAAAGGCTTTAATGCATAGATCCCTAAGGTGCATAAATCAAGTTACAAGGCGCATGGGTCAGCAGAGGCTAAGAGGCATAGCTAAGTGCAAGCTAAGATGTTGTCCCAACATTTGACAGGTAAGCATTCACATGTCCAGTGAGACAGTTCATGGTTGACAGAGGCTTTGTGGGCATCTGGGAACACCTCAAGGGCACTATTATGCCCCTGTGCAGTACACTGGCAATCCTGTGCAATAATATACCATGCTTTTCCTTGTATGAGTTTCTTTTAAAAAAAAATGTTAAAAATTGGGGGTCATCTTATACATGGATAGTGCATAGGGGGGGAATGGGATGAGTTGCTGCTGCGAGCTGGAGAGTGTCAGCGGCTATTGGGTGTGTTATTGGTGGCTGTGACAAGGGCTGGTGTTGATCGGCTGTTGCTGCGGCAATTGGGCGGGTGATTGGCAGCTTCTGCTGGCGAGGAGACAGACAATAGCTCAACAACTCTGGGCAATCCTCCTCCAAAAAAGCTCAACAACTCTGGACAATCTCCCCCAATTTTGTTAATTTGGAGTCCCCAAAAATAGGGGGCGTGTTATACAAGGAAATATATGGCAACATACACCTATCATAATACCAGCTGTATACATGTGATTCCCTACAGAATGCAGTTTATTTGTCAATACCAAAGATGTGCTATTGTTATCCCAATCAAGCAAATATTTCAGCCAGATAGTAATCTAGTTTCACAGCAATATTATTTCATCAGTTAAGAGCTATGTCTCTCTTTTTTCTTAGGATTCCAGAGGGATCTCCTTTCTTAAAGAAATCTGCAATTTCAAGACTACCCTTGCAAAACAGTCATTTTCAGCCCTTTCCTGACCTTTGTTACTATGATTGTTTGTGATGGACTTATTCTTGTCTGCTGAACAAGTCACCAATATGACAGCTGTCTGAATTTTCCTGCTACTTGTTCTCCTTCTTGTCCTCATGGGAAACTTGATCCTGAAGCAAACTTGAGAGATGTGTTCAACACAAATTGTGCAAAGGATGGGAGTTCAGTTTCCCTCCCAAAGGGGGATGTTAACAATGTGTTTCCATCAAAGCATCTGGATTTCAACAGTAGATGTTGTCATCTTATACAATTAGCTAGGAGCTGAGGGACTTGTACTTCACAAGAATGCAAAATGCCAACAATTCCAAATTTCCTTCATGAATACTTTCTTTCTTGCTGCTCTTAGGGTGCCTGTGTATTCTACTTCATAGAAAACTGTCCTCACTTTAAAGAATGGCCTGGTCAGGTTGATGGCTGCATATACACCATACATTTAAAGCACACACCCTTCCCCAGAGAATCCTGGGAACTGTAGTTTGTGAAGGGTGCTGTGAATTATAGCCCTTTGGGGTGAACCTAGGATTCTTTCTGGGTCCCTTAAATGTATGATGTGCACACAACCAACATCAAACTTAAAGACCCATAAGAAGGGGGAGAAGGAACCTTGAAGTTGCCCATCAACAGTTAGCAATACCTGGACTGCAGACTAAGCAGGCACACAGCTCACCTGATCGTAGTCCTCTCCCCATGTTTCTATTTAAACTACAGTACTTTTAATATTATTAATATTATATCAATTGCCATTTTCCAGTCATTCAGAATCTTACAGGTGGGTAGCCGTGTTGGTCTGCCATAGTCAAAACAAAATCGAAAATTCTTTCCAGTAGCACCTTAGAAGAAGTGTGCATGCACACGAAAGCTCATACCAAGAACAAACTCAGAATCTGTAGTCCTGCACAATACAATTATTGCTAAGCTTGCACCTAAGCATAAAGTTAGCATTTGCAAATCTGTGTCCTCTTATTTTGCTAATGCATTTCATCTTTTGTGGCACTATGTAAATAGCCAGCCTAAGGTTTTCCTAGATAACAGTATCAATGAACCTTCAACTGCACCAGTCTTGGAGCAAAAAACCAGCAATGATTTCCAAGCAGTCTAAAGAAGACAAATAAAAATCAAGCATATCCAGCCTCTCGAGATTTATAAAAGGCCCATGAATGGTTCAGTTGGCAAGTACTAGCAAAGGTGATACTAAAAAAAAAAGACAAAAAACAATGCCGACAGTGTTTTATATGTACATCTTAAATACAAAACAAGACATGAAAGTTACTTCTTGCAAGAAGAGAAATAGGCTTTCTTGAAATGTCATTAAGTCCAATTTTTTTTAGATAGACACCATTTCCCAGTAATGACACTTCAGCAAGCAAGCAGACAAACAGGTTATGGGGCAACATCCAGTGGCATGAGCCTGCTTGTGCAAATGACTTTTGCTTGATGAGTCCCCCACCCTTTCCCCCCTGCTGCCCCCCACAAAAAACAAAAACAAAAAAACTGTTCTGGAGAGTTGGGGGAACTCTGAAGAGTATCATGCTCCTGGATATCAGATTCCTCATCTTCCAGTGATGCAGGTGAGGACTCTGAAGCAGAAGAAGAAGGGCATGCAGGACCAGCCCTGGAACTGCTGTCACATGAGACTGGTGGCAGAGCCCCTCCAGCCTGAGGATCCATCAGAGTAGAAGAGTGATGCATCAGGCTGGAACACTTTAACTCTCCTATAGCATAGTCTGAATCATGCCTTGCCTTGCCACAGAGAGCAGGGTTTTTTTTTGGGGGGGGGTTCATTGGGAAGAGTGGAATGAGAATTCCCTTTCCATCCACTGGCACTGTGTATTATTGTATTGTATTGTATTGTATTGTATTGTATTGTATTGTATTATTAATATATCATCTATCTACCTACCTACCTATATATCTATTTCTCTTCCTGTGGTTTGAAGTAGATCTCTCTTGTATAACATGACTAGTTATACATGAGAGCCAGTACGGTGTAGTGGTTAAGAGCAGTAGACTCGTAATCTGGTGAACCAGGTTCGCGTCCCCGCTCCTCCACATGCAGCTGCTGGGTGACCTTGGGCTAGTCACACTTCTCTGAAGTCTCTCAGCCCCACTCACCTCACAGAGTGTTTGTTGTGGGGGAGGAAGGGAAAGGAGAATGTTAGCCGCTTTGAGACTCCTTCGGGGTAGTGAAAAGCGGGATATCAAATCCAAACTCTTCTTCTTCTAGTGATGAACGAGTTTTCAATCATAGCAAACAAAGCTTCTTCCTTTTCCATTGTATTGTTTACTTGCTGATGATCCTTTATATGAAGAATTATCATGGTATTTTGATTGGTTTTCATTTGTAACTTATTGTGTTTAAGAGAATATTTAAAGAATGCAAATGAAAATCAAATACAAAGTACAATGATTATCCATATTTAAAGAAGTGAAATTAACAAAAATTGCACTTCTTTAAATGTGGATATTTATTGTATTTTGTGTTTGATTTTCATTTGTTTTGTTTTATTTTGATCTTTTGTAATGCTCTGTTTGATGTTTTAAGACAGTTTGTTAACTGTTGAGATGCTTTTTTAAAAAAAAAAAAAAAAGATGTAAAGCAGTATAGAAATGCTTTAAATAAATGATACTTGGATGTACCCTAAAGTAGTTTGTGGGCTCACCAACAAAATTGTAAGCCAGGAGTAGCAAATTTTGTTCCCTTTATGTTATAGGACAACAACTCCCATCAGCCTCAGACAGCTTGGCCAATGGTCAGGGATATTGGAAGCTGTAGTCCAACTATATCTGGAGGGCACCATGTTGGCTAACCCTCTTGCAAGCTTTTGATATGGGCTGCACTTTCTATGTGCATATTCACAGATTGTATGTACATCAGGAGCAAAATCCTAGAACTAAAATTCCTAAGACTTTAAAAGAGCAAAATAGGCTATCTAAATCCAGCGCTGAGCATGGGCTGTGCAGCCTGCATGCCCTGCTCTCGAAATGTGAAATGGGGGCAATAAGGCTCTTCTTTCTTAATAGGCACCATACCTTCTGTGGACTTTCCACCCCTTTGATTTAGTGCCCTGAAGCTATAATGTACTCTTTGTTCTGACACTGCTCTCTCCTGTGCTTAGGGATTTGCCAATGAAAAAAAAATAGTTTCCCTTGACTTCTTTTCTTTATATATATAAAAAAACTTTGTTCTTGCACTTCTCTTTGCAAAGCTGATCACGGGGCCATTTTTATGTTTCTTTTCTTCCCTCTCAGCCACTTCAGCCACCATCAATACCTTTCTGCCAACGATCTTCTGTGTGGTGCAGTGCTTTGCGGCTGAACAATTTTCTAGTTGCTGTCTACGTCCTGTCCAGGCAATTATTGACCTCCTTTCAGGCCTCAGCTTTGATGCTATTTAACCTTGTTCCTCTGCAGTGTTTCTCTATCTGATTTCTGGCTTTTAAAGGCAGGCAGTTAGTATTGTCTCTTCAGTGTGAGCCTAACAAGTTCGCTAAACTTGAGTCAGGGCACATATCAGATTTTCCTTTTGATGAGGAACCATGGGCGAGGGGATGCTATTTCTGAAAGTTTTTTTCTTACAAACACATGTATAGCCCTCCTGAACAAGGCCAATGGCCCATTTAGTCATGCCTTCTATTCTCGCAGTGGCCAACTAGATGCCTACGAGAAGCCAGGAAGCAAGACCTAACCACAAAGCCCCTTCCGCCCATAGAAAGGAGGGGGCATTGCAGGCATCACGAGCCCTTCACATGCACTGGGGATGACTCCATCCCCTGACGCCATTGGCTGAGCCCTGGGCATGGCACCTGGCTGGCCAACCAACAGGTGTGGCCAACAGGCGTGGCTTGCTGCGTTTAAACAAGCGTGCGGCCAGGGCTCAGCCTCTTGCTCCCTGCTCCCAGCTGACACGTTTTCGTCAGATCAAGCCAACTAGATGCCTATGAGAAGCCAGGAAACAAGACCTAACCACAACAGCACCCTCCCCACTTGTGTTTCCCAGCAAATAACATTCAGAGGCATATTCCCTCCAACAACGAAAGTAGAACATACAGTTCTACCTTATCCTTATCCTCCTTGAATTTGTCAAATCCTCTTTTAAAGCCATTCAGATTTTGGGGGGGGGGCATCAGATCACTACTTCTTGTGGGAGCACATACCATATGCTGTGTAAAAGGTTTTGTTAACTGGATAGTCCCACACAAAATTACTCATCTAGATTGACAATATTGAAATGAAAGGAATATGAGGTTTCCTACCATGCCCCCAAATCACTTGGGTTCAATGAACAGGCATAGCTCTGGAAGCATCCTTGTGTCTTTTTCAGATGACCGTTAGGGCCCCTACACAACTAGGCTCATAGCATAATATGGTGCCCCCCCCCCAACTAGGCTCTTAGCAGACTTTTCTAGTGAGCCCCATAAAGTGGGCTTCCACACTTTACATATCCTTAGGCACCAGGCAAAAACATTCCTTTTTCATCAGGCCTTTGGCTCTTAATTACCTGTGTGGCCTCCTTGAATAGGTGGGTTTTAAAAATGGGGTTGTCTTTTCGACTTTTCGTTGTTTTTCTTTCATGCAGGTTTCAATGTATGTGTTTGTTTATATGTTGTAAGTCATTTTGAGTTACCTTGGGTTTTTTTTTTTTTAAAAAAAAAGGAATGGCTATCTAGATCAGTGTTTTTCAACCTTTTTTGGGCAAAGGCACACTTGTTTCATGAAAAAAATCACGAGGCACACCACCATTAGAAAATGTTAAAAAAATTAACTCTGTGCCTATATTGACTATATATAAAGTAATTTTTCAATTTTTCCCACGGCACACCAGGCAACATCTCGCGGCACACTAGTGTGCCGCGGAACAGTGGTTGAAAAACACTGAATTAGATAAACAAACAAACCTCTGGGATACCATAAATGTGTTAGGAGTTCAGGAGGCCAACCCCCACCCCACAATTCCCTACCACCACCAAATGGTGGTAGTCATTCTGTTAGCCATGAAAGCTAAGTGTGAGTTCTTATTGGGTCATTGGGGTGGGGGAGGAATCATTTCCCCTTTTGAATTTATATAATATATTTACATTTATATACTCCTGAGCACCTGAGGACTCCCCTGATTATGCAGAAAAGACTGCCTTTTTTAAGGGAGCGCTGCCATTTTGCTTCCAGACTTGCTTGACTGGACCAAACAAATCAGGTGTTAGAAGGAATGATACATATAGCTCAGCTGGTTAGAGCATGGTGCTGATAACACAAAGACTGCAGGTTCAATCCCTGTATAGGACAGCTGCATATTAATGCATTGCATGGGGTTGGACTAAATTATCCTCAGGGTACCTTCCAACCTTACAAGTCTATGATTCTGTATTCCTTTACATTAATTAACATTACTAATCTTCAGCAGCTTCCAGTGGAATCAGCAAAGCCATGCCCTCCTTGGCTCTAGAAGATGGCAGAACTCTAGCAGAAACTCTGGAATTGGGACCACCCAACTGAAATAGAGAGCCATATCTCAGTGAGTGAACATCTGCCTTGCATGCAAAAGGCTCTGTTTCAATCCCCAGCATCTCCAGGCAGGATTGGGAGAGAATGCTGCCTGAAATCCTGGAGAGCTGCTGCCAGACAGTGTAGACCATACAAAGCTAAGCTGATGGTCTGATTTGGTGTAAGGTCATTTCCTGTGACCTTAAGTTAAATTCTTCCTGCAGTTTTACTCAAATCTATTCAAATTCAGTTGTAATGCAGGGAACATCTTGTAAAATAAATCATTTGAGAAAATGTAGAGACACTGTGACACACACACACACACACACACACACACACACTCACACTCACACACACACATTATACTAAAGAGAGAGTGTGAATCTGTCTTGAAGGCTTATTTGCTTAATTCACCCCAAGTTCCCCTGGTTATTTTTGATAATATCTCAGGACACGTTTAAAGGACATTCAGTGAGCTGGTCACCTGAATATTTGTATGAGATTAAAGAAGATCAAAATGTGTTTACAGGGCATTATTTGCCATGTACTGTATTCACTGTCATGAAGGAGAAAAACATGGAATTAATCCCAGCTCGCAAAACTAGGCTGCTATTGTGCTGGGTCACGTTCCTGGATTATAAGATTTCCACCAGTCAATCCTGAGTTATTGCTCTGCAAATACTTAGAAAGCTAATTTAATAGATGCTCTGCATAAAGTCTACAATCGGAAATTACTTTCTCTGTGTGTCAGGATAAACATTCTGTTAAATATATATATCTGAAACATTTAGTTAGCTGCTAGTGTGAGCTGTTGCCTTTCCATCAAATCAGGCTTTATTTCAAAGCAGATCTTTGTCATTCTATCATTTATTAACCCCATATAATGAGGGCATTCTTTGCACTGTTAACAGGATTTGTTTTGTTAAGATCTGTTGTGACATAGCATACTTTTGCCCCACTTTACTCTTTCAATTGGATGTTCACAAACTTTGTCATCATCAGTGCATTTTATCCAAAAGGAGGGGAAAGAAACACCATAATCTGTTTATAGTGCTGCATTCCATCCCTTTTAGGATAGGGATGGTGAAACTCAGGCCTGGGGCCAAATGCAATCCTCCAGACCTATCTGGCTCACAGGACTACAACCCTTACCACTTTTGCTTCACACCTTCATTCCATTCTGGTTGCTGTTGCCAATTGCTTCTTTCCCAATAGTCCCAGGCCATAGATCAATATCTTGCCCAGCTCTTGCATTAAAAGCACCTAGGAGAATTTTTTTTTATCCTCCTTCGGTATCTGATAGGATGGCATCCAGCTGAGAGTGAATATTTTCTTTAATGTCTTCATTGGCATCCATTGCTGGTGTATAAGCCCTTAGTAGCCTGTTGGTTTTTGGTGAGTTTTATTCGAAGGGTTGAAAGTTGCTCATTAATGCTAGTAGGGACTTCTGACAATAGCTTTACAAGATCGTTTTTGATAGGAAAGCCTATTCCATGCATTCAATGCTATTCTTCAGGTAGACCTTTACAGAAGAATGTGTAGCCTCCTTTTTCTTCCTTCAATTGTCCCTTTCCTGCTCTTTGAGTTTCTTGAAGTGCTGCAATATTGATGTTAAAACATCACAACTCTCTTGCAATGACAGCAATCTTGCATTTGTGACAGGTCCAAGGTCACCCAGTGAGCTTCATGGCTGAGTTGGGATTTGAACCCTGTTCTCCTATCTGAAGAAGTGTGCATGCACACGAAAGCTCATACCAAGAACAAACTCAGTTGGTCTCTAAGGTGCTACTGGAAAGAATTTTTGTTGTTTCAATGTTTAAAAAGGTAAAGGTCCAGTCACAGACAACTCTGGGGTTGTGGCACTCATCTCGCTTTATTGGTCAAGGGAGCCGGCGTATTGTATTATGATTTGTTGTTGTTGTTGTTGTTGTTGTTGTTGTTGTTGTTGTTGTTGTTTTCAAGTTTTAATAATAAAAGTTTTAGAAAAGTGGCAAAAATGAGCACTTTTTGCTTTTGCAATAAACCAGCAACAGTTGTCATTCCAGAGCAAGACTGGCACGCACAGAAGTCTGAGTTTTCACTCGCCCATGGAAGCAGAGTAGCAGTAGCTACCAGGCATCTGTGGAGGAAGCACACCAGTGGCAGCAGCACACACTGTAGACTGGTGGCTGGAGTGCAGAAAGCAGAATACACAACACCACCTGATCCAGCACCTGGAATAAAAGGTCTTACTTTTGCTCATAAAAGGACTCACCTTCCTCTAAAGAGTGAAAACTAACCAGTGTCCCTTCTGCAAGTGATAACAAGGCTGCTGGAATGGTCTGAAGAGAAGTTTTGAGTCTACCTTGTGGGCAGCCCACAGCTCATCTGTTTCTCCAGAGATCAGTCCCCAACTGGGTGGGAGACTTAGTGTGTGAGTGTGTCTGTGTGTTGTTTTTTGGTGTGTGTGTGTGTGTGTGTGTTGACATATTCCATAAGATCCAGCACAAGGTTGGTGAACCTAGATTTGGCAAGGTTGACAAAACCTAGATTTTCAAGGCAAAGAGGCAGACCAAAGAAAAGGAAACACACTCTAGGCTCATTGTGTGCATAATTTAGATGACCCATGCTAACGCCCTGTGTTCCTCCTGTCTTGTTTCTGTTCTATGATTTTGTTGGTTGGTTGGTTTTGTGCATTGAGCAAATTTAAGAAAATAAATCTGAAAACTGTATGTAACAGTAGAACATCCCCAGCTACGGTGAAAATGCATTATGTCTGAATAGATCTCCACTGAGGTTCTCAGGTGAACCCACAATGATTTGAAACCTCAAATGTGGGATGAATTCAGTACAATTTTGCATTTAAAAGTTAATCTACCCAATTCACATTTTCTGAACAATATGAAAACTGAAACACAGCAATCCTTTGAAATTTTCGCTTCCCTGAATTTTGTAATGCAGTGCTCCAGCTACATAATGTTTACATTACAAAAATGTATATACCGTTGAAAATAAAAATGCATTATATTAGAGAAAATAGAAATACTGGGGAAAATATGCTTTGCACAAATGTTCATATAAGTTAAAATGTGTATTAGGACAAATTTACACTAAAATGCTGGTGAACTTTCATGAGAACATTTTTTAAAAATAAGCAAAACAATGTGGAAATTTGGGGAACTGAAGATTGGAAAAATGAGAAACTGAGAAAACCAAAACTAACTGTTCCACCCATTTATAGTGATTTGCACTGACTGCTGGTCTGCTACAGGGCCAGGTTCAGAGTGTTGGTATGGCTTAGTCATGCTGGCCACATGAAATGGAAGATGTACGCTGGCTCCCTCAGCCAGTAATGCAAGATGAGCACTACAACCCCAGAGTCGGACACGACTGGACCTAATGGTCAGGGGTGCCTTTACCTTACCATCTATATAGATCAGGACCTGGTTACATAAGAAGATGTTTCATTCCTTTTATGCCTAGTTAGTCACTGCCATCTGCAGGAGAATTTTTCCAAAGTTCAAAAGATACCAGAAGCCTTCTTCACAGTAACTCAGAGCAGGGCTTTTAGTATGGCTGACCTGATTTGTAGAATGACGTTATGACTGAGATACAACAGGCACCCACAATCTACAGTTTCTGGAAACAACTGAAGACAGTTTTGTTCTGATGGGCTTCCCTGACCGGATGTATGGGTCTCTGCCATGGATGTCTGCTTTGTATTGTTTATTAAATATACCTCCTGATTTCTGCATTGCTTTTAATTGGTTTTTTTTATTGTATCTTGCATACCACCTTGAGATGTGTGTGTGGAAGGGAATAAATAAATACGTCTGATCAGTTCCTGTACATGAAATTCAAGCAGGTGGGCATTTTTCCTTCTCCCTAGACAGCAAAGTGTGCTGAGCCAGCCTTGGGGTAGATATTGGTGACACTTCTTCAGCAGAATGATCCTTCCTGATTCTGGCTATTTCTGCCTTGCTTCTATAGCATTAGCAAACAAAATTGCTTTTCTGTTGCTGTTGTCATCTGGAGAAAGCACCTTTGTGTTAGCATTCAGAAAGCAGGGGTGATTTCTCCTATTAGCTGTCAATGCCAATCCTCCACAATGGTGACTTTTGCTAATGCTTGTCTTTGGGGATATGATAATGGCACCACCTGACTCATAATTTCAGTCAAACTCATATTGCTTTTTCCATTTTTGATTTCTGCTTTGCCATTCTGGCTGATAACTGCCAACAGCAGGCTGAAATTTTACCTAAATGGGAGCATTTCTACTCAGAGAAGGGATATTACACTATGCCATTTGTTTAATCGTTCCCATTACCGGGGGGAGGGAGGGAATGATATAACACAAAGCCACATCCTCACCTTTTGAATGGTTAAAGTTTCAAGAGAAAAGTCAGAGCAGAACAATAACATTGGAGTCAGGGGAAAAAAGGAAAGGGTTGTTAAAAAAAATGGGTGGGGGCATTTCTTTATATCTTTCCTACAAAAACCTCAGATTGCCTTGCCTCCAAAAATAGGTAGAAAATGTTCAGACAAAGAGTAATCAAAACTATCAAGGGCTTGCAGGAACTCCCCTATAAGGAAAGGTAACAATGTTTGGGGATTTTCAGTTTAGGGGGCAAGTGAGCAAGGGTGGATGACATTATAGGACTGCATGGGATAATGTTTGATGTGGAGAAAGCAGATATATATATTTTCTCCGTTTCTCATAATACCAGATTGGCAGATTTGTCCACCCTCCTTATCCCACTTGCTCCCACTTTCCCACAAAGGATTCTGAAACACACATTGCATTCTACTTCAGTAAATCATTCTGTGAGATTGCTGAAGATAAGACAGTTGGGGTTGGAGCTTCTACACAATTGGTTTGCCTTAAAGCACAATCTGGGATGTGGCAAAACAGTGTTAGTATTCCACAATGGTCCTGGAGGAGGAGGTATATCTTTAAGGGGTGGGAAACCTCAGGTCCATGAACTGAATGTGGGGCCCCGTACCTCTCATTTTCCCATGCCACCTGCCCTCTCCTCAAACCATACCCCTCTCTGGTTCTGCTTCACACACACCCCAAGTGGAATGTGGCCTTCAGCCAGTTTGGTGTAGTGGTTAGGAGCTGCAGACTCGTAATCTGGGGAACCGGGTTCGTGTCTGCACTCCTCCACATGCAGCTGCTGGGTGACCTTGGGCTAGTCACACTTCTCTGAAGTCTCTCAGCCCCACTCACCTCACAGAGTGTTTGTTGTGGGGGAGGAAGGGAAAGGAGAATGTTAGCCGCTTTGAGACTCCTTCGGGTAGTGAAAAGCGGGATATCAAATCCAAACTCTTCTTCTTCTTCTCTTCTATGGTGCCTCTTGCTTGCCTGAGTGGAGGAGAGAGATGGATACGTAGAATGTGTAGAATGTGGCCTACTTTACATTTGTTTCTCAGCCCACTTTTGCTTCTGGTCCTGCCCACTATTGGCATTCAACTCAGAAAAAGGTTATCTAGAAGGAGATGTGTCCCTCAGTCTTAAAACAATTATCCATCCTTATATATGAGGTCCAAATGCAAGGAAATGACTTACTGATCCCCTACTTGGCAAAAAAAATAAAAATGTAAAGGACCCCTGACAGTTAAGTCCAGTTGCGAATGACTCTGGGGTTGCGTGCTCATCTCGCTTTACTGGCCAAGGGAGCCGATGTTTGTCCACAGTTTTTCCAGGTCATGTGGCCAGCATGACTAAGCCGCTTCTGGTGAAACCAGAGCAGCACACGGAAATGCTGTTTACCTTCCCGCCAGAGTGGTACCTATTTATCTACTTGCACTTTGACATGCTTTCGAACTGCTAGGTTGGCAAGAGCTGGGACCGAACAATGGGAGCTCACAACGTCGCAGGGATTTGGACCATTCCTTCTGATCTGCAAGCCCTAGGCTCAGTGGTTTAGCTCACAGTGCCACCCACGTCCCCTACTTAGGTTGTACCATAATGGAGTGGAGTAGTGGCGGTGGCAGGCTCCAGCAAGGTCTTGCAAAATTTTGGCAAGAACTTGTGAGCTTTAAGCAGGATCTTGTGAGATTTCTCACCAGAAATTGGCATTGATGCCCAAGGTGGCTGCTTCAACCCACCTCATGGGTGGGCCAGTCTGTGAGGAAATTCCTCCCTGGCCCCAAATGTGGCTACTGAAGATTCCATAGCAAGGTTGTAGCAAAGAGACCACCCCTTTGGTGGGCAGATGCATCCCAAGCAATGAGGGAGATCTCTTGATGACTGCAGCACTAAGGTAAGGAGGCAGCCTGAATTTAAGCCTGGGGAGTGGTCCTGAGTGAAGGTTCTGGGCGTGGACCTATCAGATCCACTCCCTGGAAGCCTGCCTCAAGGCCCACCTGTGATTGGCTGATTTACAGGCAGGACACAATTCAAAACCCCCTTGGTCAGCAGGAGAATGTGATATCTCCAGCTGGCCATTGAGCCTCATTCCAGGACAACGGGCATGGCAGCATGGGCAGCACTTTGCCACATCTGTGTCACTATTAAAGTGAGCAGGCTTGCAAATATGTGTGCATTAGGCAAAATGGCATACAAAAAGGTGTATATCTGGTGAATCACACTAAAGTGTTGGTGAATTTTCATGAATACATTGATAGGCAAAAGTGGAGAACTGAGTTTAAGATTAGAAAAAATGAGGAATTGGAGATACATTGCAACTGACCAATTAGCCCGTCCCTATCTGAATACCATGATTTCCTGTGGTTTCTCCTACTTGCCCCCTAATTAACAGTTGGTTGACTCTACAGGGCTCTCTTCATCTTCCTCTCTGCTGCAAGGAAAGAGCACAACAAGCTGAGAAGCAGCTTTTCCAGGTGCAAACCATCAGTTTAATCTTCTTGTCCCTGTTGCCATTTGCATGCATCACAGAAAAGCCAAATACCTGTGAAAGTTGCCAGAGATTTTGCCTGCCAAGTATATCTGGCCATGGTGGCATGTCTGAGAAGCTTTGATTAAGAGCACTTTGAGCTGATACCTCCCTCATGCCACCCTGGCATTCATGGCTGGAACGATCCTGCCCCAGAAGGTCTTACCATTTAAACAGACAAGAATGATCAAAGCTGGAGATGAAACAACAGCAAAGTGAATCACTCACAGAAAGAATTGGAGACAAGTTTGGAATACAGTCCTCTGTATCCCCTGTTCACTCACTGGGCTATGAGGCCATTTGGATATGACAAGCCCATCTGAGTTGGTGTGAAATGGAATGGCACAGATGTGCTGAGACCTCCTTGTTACTGCTGCCAGAGTGCATGGGGAGCTAAGAGACATTCACCCTTGGCAAAGTGCATTTGAAACATCTTCAAAATGTGTTTGGAACTGCAGATGTCATCCTCCCCCCTCCCTTTTTTGCAACCCTGGTTTGGAATGAGTTTTTTTCCAATTCAAATGCATTAATAATCAAGCACCATATCCCCGAGAGGCTATTGTTCAGCTCAAAACCAAGCCTCTAAGCATTTTCAGGTCTATCAAGGGACCCTGTGAGATATAGTTTTCTCAGATACCTCAACAGGGATCTCAGGTGTTTTGGAAACTAGATGCCCCATACCTCCATTTGTCTGGGATACTATTGCATCATAGAGCCCAATGATCCCAATGAGGACACACTGTTCCCAGGGAACCTGACATCCCAGTTTATGAGAAAATGTTTTGTGGCATCAAATATATTGCCACTTCAACATTGTAAAGGAATGTAGGCTTCCTGGTCACTCTTGCTATTGGGACTGCTGTTACCATTATCAGTCACTGCCAGGAAAGTTTTGTTTGAGGGTAAGGAGTAGCTTATGGGAAGGTTGAGGAAGTCAAGGTGTGTGGGAGGCATTCAGGCCCTTTCATGCTCTTGATACCATCACTGAGAGTACAGTGAGATTTCTGTCTTTTAAAAATGTGATCAGGAAAACAAAAGCTCACAAATTATATTCCTGCTGTGTGGGACAAATAGATGGACAAGAAAAGCAGATTCTGTGAGAACTTCAGGTGAGCACTCCAAAATTAGGAGGATGAACACCCAACATTTACTGCTCAGTGATGTGAAGTTCTCACTGCCCTTTCAATGTTTTAATGGATAACTTATCATTGTCAATCTCATTTGAAATACGTGTTTGGGCATAAGGACTTCTTATATTAATCTGTATATGTTCAAATTAGGATTAATAGAATATTTTTATTGACACTGCCAGCTTGTGGTGTATTTCCTTCTTTCTTTCCTTTTTATAATATTTGCAAATTAATAATGAAAAAAGGAGGAAAAATGAAGAAGGAACTAAGCTATTTTCTGACTTTGTGGAACAATATTTTGATTTGGCCAAACCCATACTGAACCAAGCCAAGAGGATCTTGTCCATTACTTCATGGAATGCCAGCATTCAGAAAAGAGCTGCTTACAGAAACACAGACTTCCATGCACATGTATAATCATGAGAAATGAGCTAGTTGTTGGTCACCACCTCTTTACCTTACCCTTTGATGTCTTCCCTGCAATGTGCTATATGGAAACATTGTTTTGGGGCTATGGGTGGAGTTGTTGTGGTTTATTGTTTTGATTGCTTTTTTTAAAATATATGGTATAACCTGACTTGGGACCTTCTCATAAAGGATAAAGAAGGATTACAACAAACACGTAATTAAGGCTCAAATCCCAACCCATGTACTTGGGAGTAAGCCCCACTAAATTCAATAGGACTTATGTCCGAGTAGACATGGTTAGAATTGCAATTTAAGCCAGTACTTCATGCCCTATATGCCTTTCGAGGTGCCTCATTTTCTCTGATAAAGCCAAAATATATTTACCAATAGTATTGCTGTGCAACAGAGCGTCTAACTGCACAGAAGATTCCAGTCAAGACACAAATGAATACAATAGATAAAGATAGATTTATTTATAGGAAATCAAGTCACTTGGAATTGAAAACATGTCAGAAAAGAAGATATGGCTAACAGTGTGTGGGGGGGGTTATATTTGCTTGAGTGACAAGATTCGAAGTCCATTCTAAAAAAGCTATACCCCTCCCAAAAAAGGTCATTGCCGAAAGCCCATGCAGCACATTGGTGGGTGGTGCTCACTGGATCTAGTGGGGCAGAAGGCAGAGAGGCCAACAGTAGGTGGAGCCAGAGCCAATGAGAGCCAGAGAAAACTCATTCTAATTTTGTCCCATGTCCTTTTCCTCCCTGGTGAGTTCTAAGAGGGCAGCCCTGAGACTAAGGAGAGGGAAGGTGACAGCCAGCGCCACCCAATGGACCTTATGTAAGTAAGAAGGCAAGAGTTGGCTGAAGTTGGTGGGGCAGATCCCCATTCACCTTTATAAATTAGCCTCTTCTGATGAAAAAGGAGCAATCATTTATTTCCTGGTGAAATTCTCATCAAAGATCTCCAAACAAACCTCTCAAGTAGCAGCAGTCTTGGCCTTTGAAAATCCGATACCACCCAACTCTGTTCACAAAATTATACTCCTATCTCTCCAGGCCCTTGATTATTTAGAGATGGGACAAGTCAGTAATGACTTCACGTGTTAGAGTTGAGAAACCACACTGCTCCTAAGCAGCAAAACAATTTCAGCATAAAATTCAGAAATCAAGATGGACAGAATTATTATCATTATTAGTATTAGTATTTTTCAAAGAGAAAATACAAGATGCATGCTTATCCAAAAGAAAGGTATTGCTTTGCTGGCTTATATTTTATAATGACAATAATCTTGGCCATGCCAAAATCACCATATTTCTCTCTATAATTTTGGTTCTGCACATAAAGAAACTAGGCTTCCAGCATCACCTGTGTATCATCAGTTTTGGTCTAGCCTTGCTTGTGGAAGGTGTTGAGGCTTTCTATATATCAGCACAAGAATTCAGCGCAACTCGATGCAAAATATGTGACTGATACTGGAAAAGTTTTAAATTAGATTCAATAGCTCATGCTGTTCGCAAAAACAGGCTTTTAAAATTGGTCCTTCGGTTCAATTGTGAGTTAATAAAAAATAATCTGGTCCTTAAGAAGAAGAAGCAGGAATTTGCTTCCTGATTCTAGCCAAAACAGGGCTTCTGGTGGTCCTACCTTTTTCTTCTCCCTTTTAAAATCTTTCTTCTCATCAGCTATTTCCTATTATTTCAAAGCAGGAATGACAGGCTCACCACTCTGCTTTAGTCACCCAGAATATCTCTGTTGCTAGGAAACCGAGAAACCCAATTCTCCTGTCTTTTGAACATAATGATAATTGTACCACACCTCTTTGCAGGAAACCTCCATATGGATTTACACACAAATAGAAGAAGCGTGTATGTATGAGACACAGAATGCACAGGGATAAGAAACTTAGGTTTACTGTGTTGCAGGGGCGTAGCAAGGTAAATTGGTACCCGGGGGCAAAAAAAAAATTGTCCCCCCCCGAGGCGTAGGAAGGTCAGGTGGTACCCGGTGTGGAAAATTTCTTGTCACCCATTGACCCCCCCCCGCAAAAATGGTTTTACGTTATTTCATATTTTCTTACAATAATAATAAACTTTTATTTATATCCTGCCCTCCCCAGCCAAAGTCGGGCTCAGGGTGGCTAACATCAGATACATAACATTGGTATAAAATCAAACAATAATTAAATTACCTCCTAAAAACATCTCAAAATCAAATTAAAGTCTAATTAGATGGCTTTCCACAGGGTTAGGGTTGGGAACAGTAAGTGCTCCACTGAACTGAAATTTCAGCCTTCACGACATAGGAAAACAGCCAAGTAAACAGCTATTTTGGTGGAGGAGGGTCAAGATATTAACCGATATGCATGAAATTTCATATATAGCTATATAATCCCTAGTATAGTAAGATAAGACCTTTGGAGCAGGCATTTAAAAAAAGTTTTTTATGAACCGCCCTAGTAGGGCAGTAATTGTTCCTTGATAATTTGTCACCCCCTCCATTATGGAAAATGGGGCGGTCCGCCCCTACGCCCCCCCCTTGCTACGCCCCTGTGTGTTGTAAGCATCTGGGTGTGAAATTTCAAGGTGCAGGAGGGAACTCACAAGACTGAATACTCATAAAACAAATACTTTTTTAAAAGCCCTTCATGTAAGGAACTAGTTTGGAGTGTGGTGCTGGAAGCCTCTCTGTTATAGGCTCAGGTTGTATATATGTGTAAATAAACGCAAACCCTGGGTAAGTACCTGGACCCCTGGAATCTTGCACCACTTGGGAAGTAACACTAAAAACATTCATTTTATTAGAAGAACATATGGTTATTTCCAATATAGCAGTAAGTTAAAGTCTCTTAGTGGTATGCTTGTTCCACTGGTGAAATGTTTAGCACCAGTGGACCATTGTAGTACAACAGAATACATAATCAAGTAAGTACATGGCACCATGGATTGCAAAAGCTATTTCACTGGATTCCTCTGTTGCACAACATTAAAACTCACCCATTCGCCAGCACAGGAGCCATTGCACTAGTTGACAGAGAAGGTTGCATACAGTCCATTGTTCTAAAAGATGCGCTTACTAGGCCAAATTGAAAACAAAAATGAATATATTAGGAGCAATGCACATAAAATGCATTCAATTTTTCATTCTTTAAAAATCTGCAAACATATGCAAAAATGGGGCGAATGGAATTTAAGACTGAAAAAATGAGAAGCTAACAGAAACTGGAAATAATCAGATTCCTAGCAAGGAGAAGGGGTAGCATCCTCCACTTGCCATGTGCTGCCCCCACCTGGCAACTGTGTGGATTGGGCCCAAATGGAGAGAGCAAGTGCAGAGACTGGGGTCTCCTTGCCCAATGACCCCTCAAAAGCTGGAACCAGCACTACAGAGTGATACCCAGCATTGTGCCAATTCTTCTCATCTAACCTGGAAGGAAGTTCAACTAATTCCTGAGAGCCACAGGTTCTCTTTCCCTCAGCTAGATGATTCCCTTACATATTTCAGTTCAAAACAAGTTTGGGAATAGGGTCAGACAACAACCAGGGCAGGTACAGGAAGGAGCAGGTGATTTAAAATACCACATTCTGGCCAGGATCAAGACTGGTAGACCACAGGTGTTAATTAACTTAATTCTAAGAAAAATATAGAAAACTATTGAGTTTTAATTAATTTACCCCACTGTTGCAGCAATAAATGAAAGAGTAGTCATAAGTTCTTTCAACTAACTCTACTATGGATTCTCAATTTGTGTTTAATATTTCATTATTTTGAATGTTAATCGTTCCGAGTTCACCAGATGCACTTGCAGGCAATCAATTCAAACTTTTTATGAGAAACATTATAAATAAATGACTGTCAGAGGTCTGTGCTTTCATTATAGGATAACCAGTTAACAATCGATCTGTGTAGGCCAATCTGACCTTGCAATTACTGGTTTATCTGTACAATGCATTGCAATAGAGTTATTAATTTTACTTATTTAGGCTTTTTCTGCTCTGCAGGGGAGAACAACGTACAATCCATTAATAACAATTATCAGTGACACAGGAGGCGCATGAATAACTTGTCATTGAAATTGTGAGATTTTGTTCACAGACCTAAGCAACTTTAAATACCTCCCCAGTTCCAGGAAGCCCATTTATTTATTCCACTATATCAAAGAGATGGTGATAGCTTATGCTTGCCTAGAAAAGGATGACTACATTCAACACATTAAAATACAGAGCCAAGATTCTTTGTTGTAATTGCCTAATTTGTTTTCAGGAAAGAAACAGTGGAGGGAAAGAGATTCTTTATTCTGAAGAATAAAAATTAGTTCTTTATCCTGTATGTTCCATTTCATTTTATGGGTGAGATGCAATGAGTATTGATAAACAGAAGATGGGTGGATATTTCAAAGGAGGGCTATGTGTGTGTTGTCTTTGTGGAAGCCTTCATTTGCCTCAGCTGCACTAAAACATGTCTCTCCCTGATGACACACTCTTTCAGTGTGTCAGTGTGGTGTAGTGGTTAAGAGTGGTAGACTCGTAATCTGGGGAACCGGGTTCGTGTCTCCACTCCTCCACATGCAGCTGCTGGGTGACCTTGGGCTAGTCACACTTCTTTGAAGTCTCTCAGCCCCACTCACCTCACAGAGTGTTTGTTGTGGGGAGGAAGGGAAAGGAGAATGTTAGCCGCTTTGAGACTCCTTCGGGTAGTGATAAAGGGATATCAAATCCAAACTCCTCCTCCTCCTCTTCTTCTTCTTCTTCTTCTTCTTCTTCTTCTTCTTCTTCTTCCATGGTCTCTTGAGACGACAACAACAACAACAACAACAACAACAACAAACAACAACAACAACAATTTTTTTATTTTATTTATATGCCGCCAATCTGACTGGGTTGCCACAGCCACTCTAGACAGCTCCAAACAAGTTATTAAAAGCACAGTAAAATACCAACCATCAAAAGCTTCCCTGAACAGGGCTGCCTTCAGATGTCTTCTAAAAGTCTAATACAGTACTTTTACTTTTTTTAACGATTGGGTGTGCCTGTGTGATCCTGCTGGAGAGTGGAGCTAGAGAGGAAAGAGTGGACCTTCCCTCACAACTGCAATCTCCAGGAAGATTGCTCCTCTTCCTCCCCCCCCAAAAGAAAACAACAATTAGGCTTGAAGAAAGAGCCAAAAATTACTTTTCTTTTATTGAAAAGTGGGGAGTGGACCGAACACCCCACCCCACCCCTTTTATCCAACCTGAAAGCATAATTCTGCTCTAAACAATAATAGCAAAGTTCATACAAACACTGAAGTACAGAGTCTGAAAGTTGCTGATGGAGAAATATAAAGGAAAATGTTAACACAACCATATATTATGGAATGCAGCAGGTACAGTTTGTCCTGCAGAGTCTTTGTTCATGTGCTGGATAAACGGCCACCACTCCACCATAAAAGTCTCTCGGGCTTTTTTGCCCTTTAACCACAAAAGGTTTTTGTGTCAATTTTTCAGAAAGTGCTATGTCCCAAATTACATCATAACCCTTTTGTGCATTTAAACCCTTTGCTTCTCTCCAGTTTCTAGCTAACAATATTATTGCTGCTATTAACAAGTAAGCATTTAATGTTTATATAGTAATTCCTTGGTTGTCTCTACTGACTATACCCAATAATACAACACCGGGAGGTTTTTTAACAGATCTTTCAAGCATTTCAAATATCTCCTCCCAGAAATGGGCAACAAAAATCCCACCAGCCTTATTTCAGCAGGGGAGGCATGGAGATTGGGTGCTGCCAATGCCAGTGCCAGGGAAGGCCTCAGTGGGCATATGTGAACTCATGGGTGACACACTGCATTCTATGAAATAAGTCTACACCAAAAGAAGCAAGAATGGAGAGCAGCAAATATTTCAACGCCCCATTCACTCCCTTACCATGCATACCCACCCATGTATCCCTGATAGGGAGGTCAGTAAATCCCAACTGAAACAGAAATGAATGAGGAAATTGCTGCTATTTGCGCATTTGCTAGTTGCCACTTCATGCAAATGCAAGTGGCAGTTGTTGACACCAATTTTCAAAGTTGTGAATATCTACCAGTACATTTCCGAGCACAATTCAAAATGATGGTGCTGACCTTTAAAGCCCTAAACGGCTTCTGCCCAGCATACCTGAAGAAGCGTCTCCACCCCCATCGTTCAGCCCGGACACTGAGGTCCAGCGCCGAGGGCCTTGTGGCGGTTACCTCACTGCGAGAAGCGAAGTTACAGGGAACCAGACAGGGCCTTCTCAGTAGTGGCGCCCACCCTGTGGAATGCCCTCCCATTCAATGTCAAGGAAATAAACAACCATATGACTTTTAGAAGACATCTGAAGGCAGCCCTGTTTAGGGAAGTTTTTAATGTTTGGTGTTTATGCTTTTTTATTGTTGTTGTTTGTATTCTGTAGGGAGCCGCCCAGGGTGGCTTTGGGAACCCAGCCAAATGGGTGGTATATAAATAATAAATTGTTTTGTTGTGATGATGATGATGATGATGATGATGATGATGATGATGATGTAACTTGCATACAACTTACAGTACTTGAAGGCAAGCTCCATTGAACCCAGTGAAACGCACTTCTAAACATGCATAGGATTGCCCTGTAAACCTCACACATAAGATTGGGTTTTTGACTCTACGTTCCCTAAGAAAACATGGCAGTATTATTTGCATGGTTTACATGAAGACCCACCATTAGGAAACACACACATGCACATAGGATTGTAGTTTGCTATGCAAAATGTGAGAGCAACAAAACAGGAAAAATACATTTCTTTAACAGATATGTATCGGGACAAAACTTACAACATTTTAAATCCCTGATGCCTTATATTGCATCTTTGTAACTGGTTTCAATTGCTGTAAGCCTCTTTGGGAGCTAACTTGGCTTAAAGGATGGAGCAGAAGTGAGATAAGTGAATTAACAAATGAATGTAAGAAAAGGTTCTAAACTGAATAGCCAAGTCTGATGCTGCTCCAGTTAATCTCAGTCAGCTGGGGGGGTGTGGACAGCATGCATTCTTTCTATCATTTCAATTTATTCCACTGAGCCTGACTATGCTCATGATGGGAGCAGCAACAAATAAACCCTTATATGCTAGTATGACCCTCATATCTTCCCTTATCACTCTGGGAAGCTTTTCAAAAAGCTAAAACCTTTGCAACACAATTGAAGCAAGAAGCTTATAGTAAAACAACTTAAAAGTTCCATCAGCCAAGTCAAAAGTTGAAAAAAAAGGTCTCTCTTGCCAAGCTTTGCTTTGTACAAGTGTTATATAACAATCCTCAGAGTTTGGCTGTAGTCCTGTGCATCATTATTTGAGATGAAGCCCCATAAGATTGAGATGGAAATTATGAAAATATGATCCCTATATTCTAATCAATCATAATTACTGGTGGGCAGGTTGATGTCATTATGATCTGGAATCAGGCAGCTTAGCTGTTTTATGACTGTGACTGTATAAATTTGGATGAAAGTTTGGATATGGCCAAATCTTAATGTGTGAAAGAGCCCTGAAGTGCATTCTTGATAATATGGTGTGTTTAGTGCAATGTTTGATTGCTGCACTGTGCAGAACAGCATCACATATCAGGATACATCAGCTTACAGACAACTCCAACTCTCCAAAGGTCTCAAAGGTTGGTGCAAAGTTTCCTGGGATGGCACTTGCAAAGGCTCATGGCATTGCTAGATGCTGTTTTCATGCCATTTTTGACAAATTTTTTTGCTCTTATTGGACTGCTTTTGCCCCTCTTCATGTAACTTCCAGGTTTGTGAGAATGCATGCATGTGCAGTTGCATGTGTCTTGAATGAGCATAAATGGGGAGTTGCCTGTACACTACCCACAAAAAGGGGTTTGTCTCAGGATTGTACCAGGTGCAAAGTGTTTGGGAGACAGAACTAGGACAGAGCTTTTCTGATTTACTGGTAGCCTTGTGGCGTCTTTGGACCTCTGTATCATACAAGACAATCTCAGCCTCAGAGAAGGAAGCTTCTTTGAAGCAAATTAACCACTACAGTAAAATTATATTAACCCATCCCTAACACCTGAGCACTAGAGGTCTGAGGGACTGCCTACACAGTTGGGGGACTGTGTTAAAAGGACTACTGTGATAGGGCACAGAAGGAGGATAAACCCTCCTAGTTTCAGCTTGTATCAGAAGAATTTTTTAAAAAAATACAAGAAGAACTTATTCTGTGAAAGAATGAGCACTCACACTTTACACTTTACATTGTGGGTGCCCTTTGCAGGATCGCACATGGTGCTACAGTTTCCAGGGAGCTTATTGGCAAACAGGGGCTGGCCTGCCTCTCTTACTAATCCTAATTCAATTTAAACTAACTTCTTATCTTCTATACCTTGGCTACTAGTTACTTCTGTAGCTTTCCTAGACCCTTATCAATTTCCCTTACTCCAACCTAATTGTATAATCCCAAATTTTCCCTTTTTTGTACCCTTCCCTCCCTCCGGTCTCAAAATTTTTAGCTAATTTTTCCACCTCTAACCTCCAGTTTTTATTATTAACATATCTTCATTAACGCCAATATCCAGATCCAACCATTTTAGCCACTTATAGAGGGGAAAATAACACAAGATACATCCTTTTTAACCCACTCCAACCCTCAGAAATTGAAGAGCCCGAAAGTCAGTCAATGCTGCCTCTCGTTCTCTTCTCTTCTTTTGCAGTGTGCTGATCCAAATGCCATCATCTTTACAGGATACAATCCAAACTATCCAGACTGTTTGGACTTTCCTTCTCTTATTTTTTTTTAAATGTTGTACTTCATCTCTTCATCTTCAAAAAATTCATCCTTTTTCTCTTCCTCTTTGCCACACAGTCCTTTTAAGTTAAATATCTCACTGTTCATTTCTGTTATTTGTTGTACTCTGCTTGGCACACAGTCATTAGCTGGTTCTATTTAAATCACTTTTCCCTCCTCTTCCTTAATCTCCTCTGGAACTGGGGCCATCATTTCCAACCTTTTTTCAACTGCATTTTTCCCAAAGTTCTCCAGGGTCCAGTTAGAGGTTTTTAGAGTCTGTTCCATTTCTTGTAATAATTCCAAAGCCTTTTTTTTAAGGCAGCAGACCACTTTTCCTTTGTCATTTTCAAGGTCAAAAAACAAGTTTATAGCCAAAACAATCCGTTATACTATAACACCAGCTGTGGCGCTGGCATCCATATTGTCCAACTTTCTTGCTAAATCTTTCAAGACCTCAGAAGCAAGGGTAACTATTTTCCAATCCAAATTTGCAACAGTTAGTTCCTTCTAAGCCCCCTTTTGGGGGGAAACAGTAACAGAAGTTTTCCTTCTTCTAACGCTTTTGACAGCAGCCTTGGTTAAGCTATAAGACTGTTCCTTCTGCATCAACAATAAGGGACTGACCTCCATGATTTTAAATCCCTTATTTCTTTTAAATTAGTTCCAAATGCTTTTTTCCCCTTTACTCATGGTTCCAAAAATTTCAATCCGATTCTAATGGAGAAATTGGGCGCTCCAGGCAATCAGCGGTCGCAGCTTCACACGGCAAGGGCAACAGCGCTCCGTCTCCCCTCACTCGCTCTCGGCAACTCTTACTAGAACTTACCGGGGAGCAGGGTGGACGTTCTGAGCACCCGCCAGATCTCCATGCCCCAGGACGTTCTTCCTGGGGTTCTTCAGGGGCCCACAGTGCAGTTGTGGCTTCCCTTCCCCCTTACCATGTCGGGGAATCTCGAGACGAAATTCCCCCGACCGATTGCAATGGCGCCCAACTGGAAGTCCTTTTGTGGCACTGCTTAATGCCAAAATAAGCTTCTAAAACAGTTTACAAAATATTTAAAAATCCATTATACAGACATTAAATTATAAGCATCCATAATTAAAACACAATAAAACACAATAAAGCATATCAAAGTGCAAGAAGATAAATAGGTACCGTTCCGGCGGGAAGGTAAACGGCGTTTCCGTGTGCTGCTCTGGTTCACCAGAAGCATCTTAGTCATGCTGGCCACATGACCCGGAAGCTGTAGGCCAGCTCCCTCGGCCAGTAACGCGAGATGAGCGTGCAACCCCAGAGTCAGACACACATGGACCTAATGGTCAGGGGTCCCTTTACCTTCACCTTTATTAAGGCAACACTGCAACTGAAACAGGAGACTCAAATTGAGAAATCGGGTCCTCCCTTAAAGAGGACATGTATTGCGGTGAGACCTGGCAACCAAACCCTGTGTTGTGGGTGGGTATGATTGGATAGCCACAACACCCAATCAGTAGGTCCCTCGATGCTGGGAGCAATCAGGCCAATGGGATGCTAGCTAAACGCATCAAGGGACCCATGCATGTGACCCTGAGCTTCCTCTTTCAGTGCGTGCATCAGAACACCCACCCACCTCTCCCTAGTTTTAGAGCTTGTCCCCTTGACCTTGCTATGCCGTCGTGTGTCGTGTGTCATTGGGACAGGGGCACGGCAGGAATTTCCCCACTTGGCTGATTGGCTGTTGCCATTTGGGTTTTGCCTGCCACGTAGCAAATTGTCACAACTTGTAAGGTTGCGGATAGGCTCTGGTTCAGGTGATAGGGATGGGAGAACGCTCTCGCCATCCCTATGTGAAGGGTATTCCGTTAAAGGAATCCAGGGACTCAATGGTTTGGTCAACCCCTGAGAGGGGGTTGTGCCCGTGCCTGAGTCCAGGGGGACATTTGGGCAGATAGTGTTCCCGGCTTTCCGCTTATCCAGGTGTTCACCCTTGGCTGACCTATGCTGGAACCCTGGGTCAGCCTACCTGGAGCAGGGAGCTATTGAACCAGAGCCTATACAACCACTCACTTTCTGTAATCAATAAAGCTGTGGCCTAAATTTTGCCAAAATCCAAACCAAAATTTGAGTCTTGTCTGAAATTATTTAGGGGGGAGGTTAAAAGGTCTGAGCACACAAATCAAGGGAATTCCCAAAGTGGTTTAACAATCAGTCTCTCCCCCCATGGAATGTGGGAATTGTCTGCGGGAGAATATGGATCTCCTAACAACTCTCAGCACCTTTAACACACTGTATGTCCCAGGATTTTTTGCAAGAAGCCATGACTTTTTAAAGTGGTACAATAGTACTTGTCAACGAGATAGCTCAATCAGTAGAGCATGAGACTCTTGACCCCAGGGTTGTGGGTGTGAGCCCCAAATTGGACAAAATATTCCTGCATTGAAGGGGGTTGGACTAGATGACCCTTGGGGTACCTTCCAACTCAACAATTCTATTATTTTAGATTCTGTGAAGTGTATCATGCAGATGGGGCCTAAGTGAACATAGATCTACAGCACCGCAGTCTTCTTTCTTTCTTTTCTTATTTTACAATCTCCATATAAATACAAAATGTAAGCAATAAAAATATAAATTAGACTTGATATTGAAAAACAGATTGTGACTCCTCATCAGTTGAACCATGCTCATCCTCATGTCAAGCGTCATGCAGAAAAATGATTTCTGATAATGAAAAGATAGTATTCTCATGTCAGCTGCTGACAGAGTCTTTATTTATCATAGATTCATATATAGCTTCCTCATTCTACTATCAATCAGAATAAGGAACAAACAAAACAATTATTATGTATATATAGTTTAGCAACAATCTGAAGAGAGTCCTGTCCAATTCTAGAGGTTGGTTTTTGGTGAGTTTTGGTTGTATGTTTTTGTCACAATTAACAATTGTAGAATGGTAGGTTTATTATGGTCCATTTCCCCAAGTAATCAATGGAGACTGGCTGTGGTTCACAGTGAAGTCCCAGGAGATTGCACATTGTCCACTGTTAAATTCACAGCTGTTCCACTTAATCCATTGATGGCAGGCAGTTTTAAAAGGACCTTTTATTTACACCTCATTCATCATTCTTAACGTTTTGTCAAATCCATGTTGAATACTTCAAGGTGGACAAATAGACCAAGGCTAAAGTGTCTGCTTTGCTGCCTCAGCATATAAATTCCCCATGCTCCCCTCCAGAATGGCACTCAGACCAAACCATATTTTCTTACACTTCACATTTATGTTAAACCATTTTATCCTGACCTAGAAGGTGATGCTGCTAGAGATTTAGTGGGAACGTTGTAATTTCACCATTCCTGGACAAGTTCCTGGAGAATCTCCCCACCACCACCACGTCTTTCCCATATATAACTGCTTCTAGTGCATCCTTGGCGGAAGCAACCTATAAAATGCTACCTTTTCACTGAAATCAAACAAGATTAGATTGCCTACAGAATTTGAGTGCCCTGATGGAAGTCTACTGAAAAAATCAAGTAAGGCTTCCATGGACCTTGGACCAACTTTATGATGGAGCTTCTCAATGCTTCCTTGGGGGGGGGGGGCTTGCATGAGCAAAGGTGCCTTATAGTGAGTTAGACCATTGTGACATCTAGCTATTTTCAGGAGACTGATTACAGTATACCAGTGGTAGATTATATGTTATGCATGTAGAACATGAGTGGGAAAACTGTGGACTTGCAGAAGATGCTGGACTCCCATCATCACTGAGTTGACGTGCAACAACATCTGGAGGGCAACAGGTTGTCCTTATTTGATATAGAAGAACTATTTCATCCCCACCTCCCATCTTCAGTGAAATGGTACGGGAGCAGGTGATAGAAAAGGCTTCTGCCAGAGACTTTGGGGAGTTGTTGCCAGCTGAAATAGGCAATTTGCAGCCAAATAGACCAAGGACAGCATTCTCCAACCTAGTACTTTGAAGGTGTTTTGGACTACAAATCCCATTAACCTCAGCCGGGATGGTGAGCGGTGGGATGCTGGGAGATGTGGTCAAAAATACTAGTGAGGCACCAGGCTAGATCCTTCAACCCAGATAGAAGTCTGTGATGACTTTCCTCAACGGTCCCACAGACTCTTCTCCAAATACAACACTGAGACAAATACAGTGGTACCTCGGGTTACATACGCTTCAGGTTACATACTCCGCTAACCCAGAAATAACGCTTCAGGTTAAGAACTTTGCTTCAGGATAAGAACAGAAATCGTGCTCTGGCGCGCGGCAGCGGGAGGCCCCATTAGCTAAAGTGGTGCTTCAGGTTAAGAACAGTTTCAGGTTAAGAACGGACCTCCGGAACGAATTAAGTTCTTAACCTAAGGTGCCACTGTATAAGTTTAAGTCCCTGCCTCTCCATTGTGCTGCTCTCTCTCCTCCCCTAGTCATATTCCCCCTTCATGTGCTGGCAGGTAAGATAAGAGTGTTCCAAGTAGTAGGGATGGGCAAGTTTTGGTTTCTCTCAGTTTCTAATTGTGAGGGTATGTTGTTGTTTTATAAGTCCTCATGAAAATTAATCAGGATTTTAGTACAAATTTATTCTAATGTGCACATGTTAGTATGCATTTTTCCCAATATACACATTTTTGCGAACCAATATAATTCTATTTTCCCCTATATAATGTATTTATACACGTTATTTTTTGCCAATAAATGTGTTTTTATGCACCCTTTAACCTAGTGCTTGCATTTGTTAAAATATGTGTAAGCAATGTTAAAAGAGAGAATTCTGATGAAGGAGCAGCAGTTTCTCAATTGCAAATCTCAATTGTAAACTCTGCCTTTACTGAATGATATCTCTTCACATCAGTTCTCTCCAGCAGTCTTTTACTCCACCGGAGTGGGGAAATATTGATTGTATTGGGGTTTCTGCGATGGAACCCTCTGAGTCAGAGAATGGCACTGGTACGATGGATTCATCTTGAGAACATGCTTCCAGGTGCACAGGTCCCTCTCAGACTCAAGGGAATGTGTCTAATCTCACACCAAGCATGTCAGGCTTTCCTTCATTCATTAAGCCCAATATCATCTACCCTGAGAAGCAGCAGCTATTCAGAGGTTCAGCACAGTGTTCTTTGGGGAGGATTATCACTGAGTGGAAAGCAGTTGCTTTGCGTGGAGGATGTTCCAGATTCAATTCCCAACATCTCCATTAAAAGGGGATGGGAATAGGTTAGCAGGCAGTGGTGGTTTATACCCATTGTGACTAGTAGGGCAGCAGGCAGGGAGGCCAAACAGTATGTGGAGCTAGAACCAATGACAGGCAGCAAAGCTAACTAATTCTGGGCTTGTCCTATCAACCTGCCTGCTGAGTTCCCCAAGGGTAGTCCTGAGCCAGAGGAGAAGGAGGAGGAAGTTGATGGGCAGCTCCCATTCCTGGACTGGATGCAATTAAGACAGGCTAGTGGGGGCCAGCTGAGTTCAGTAAATTGAATGTCTATTCAGGGTTTCGAACACATGTTTCCCCCATAACCTGCCATCTCATCCTTTAAAAAAAAGATACCTGAAGTGCTAGAAATTGAATCTGGGGCATTCTCCATGCAGGGGCAGATATGCTTAGGCTAGGGATAGGGAAGAAATTTGATTCCGTTCACATTTAAAGCTGAATCTAACAAACCTGCACTTTCTGAAACGATATGAGAATTGGAACACAGCCAACTTTCGATGTCTGCACTTACTGAAATTTCGTGATGCAGTTCTCCAGCCAAACAATGTTTATAGAAATGCAAGTATTAAGGGTGTGCAAGGATAAATGTGAGCATACTTTTAAGGGCACCTCCCATATATAGTTCAGGAGGTCAGGTCCAAGCAAGAGCTGGGGTTAGAAACCAGACTGAGAAAGTAGCTAAAGGAGAAAAGACTATCGTAAATAGCTCTTTCATAAAACTATTTCTTATTCATTCCCTTTGATCTGCTCTTCATTTAAACAGAGAATGAAAATGAAAATAACATACAAAAACACATAATATTAGGGAAAACTGCTTGTAAAAAATGTGCAGACAAAAATGTACTTAGAAGAAATTTGCACTAAGATGCTGAAGAATTTTCATGATTTTTTTTTAAAGCAAATTGCTGCAGAAATATAGGCAACTCGATTTAAGATTGGAAACAATGAGAAACAAAATTGACAGATCCCTCTATCAATAGCTGAGGCTATAAGCTGTGTCAGATTTAAGAGGTTCCATATCATTACCAAAACAATGTGTATCATTCTAACAGAAAGGACTATAAAAATAATAAACTTTTATATTTGCACATATACTGGTGTGTAGGCGAGGATGCAACTAAAAGCTAACAACCTAACTGAAACATATATCTTGCAATAATACCTTTAAATGAAAATGTCGTATGGCTTCTTACTTAGCATATATGAGAATGTGTAATGTAGAGCAACACAAGAGCAGCTTAAGCACACTGTTTGGCACTTATGGTGTGGAAAAGGGAACACAACATGAACTGGGTGTGTTCTGTTCAGGACATAAAATTTACAATTCCTTTGTGATTTTTGAGATAAACTGAGGCCCCAAACTATAGTTTACTTAGCACCGACTCTCCAAGTGTCCCTATTTTCCAGGGAAGTCCCTGGTTCCTGATTTGATCCTGGAATGTCTCACTTTTCCTTAGGATGTTCCTATTTTCATTGGACAAATGTTGGAGGGCATAGAGTTATCTGACCTCTGAGCCATCTGAAGGCAATCCTGTATAGGGAAGTTTTAATGTTTATTATGTTTTTATATATGTTGGAAGCTGCCCAGAGTGGCTGGGGCAACCCAGTAAGATGTGTGGGGTATAAATAGTAAAATTATCATTATGGAATGGGATGTCCCTATTTTCATCGGAGAAATGTTGGAGGGTATGTTAGCATGTGAATAAATCTGGCACCGTCTCCATATAAAACGGGTGCTTTACCACTAAACTATGACCCTTCCTCAGGCACAGGCACAAAACACTTGCTTTGTCTGAAGCAAGACAAAGACAAGGAAGCAAACGTAGGGTCCAGAAGGTTACAGCCTCATTCAGCAATTTTATTTAAAAACCAGTAAAACGCTATAATAAAAACAGGGATACAACATAGTAACCAGTAAAACAGTATTATAAAAACAGATAAAAACAGGATCCCATTTTATAGGTCAGGGAAAGCCTGGAAGAAAAAGGTAAGCCTTTATGAGATGCCTGAAGCAACAGAGGGGCAGAAGGAAGGGCATTCCTCAGTGAAGGAGTGCCCTGCCAAGGGATAAGGGCTTATTTTGGATTCAAATAGGCAGGAAACACCAGGTTGATACATTAGCAGTGTTTATTTGCTGGACAAGAATGCAATGCAAAGCATAGAAAATGAAGAATTTGTGGGCCTTTGAGTTGGTGAAAAAGCTCTCTAAGAAGATGCACATCCTCCCACTCCTTCCAGCCTACAGCTGTCATTGGGATCTCCAGTTAAGCCAGGGAACTATTGGGCCTCATGCTAATTTTAGTATCAAATGATGGTGTCATCAAACCTTTCCACTCATAAGAAGAGCTTGCTCAATAAGACCAATGGCCCATCTAGTCCAACGTCACGTTAAGCAGGATTCAAGCACAAGAGCACTCTCTTCTCCTGTGGTTTCCAGCAACTGGTATTCAGAAGCAGAGCACTCTCCTGACTGGTGACTTCAAAGGGCTGGCCAGTGACCAAGGGTAACGGCTCATTGCTCCTGTGCTAGCCTCATGCATTGATGATGCCTGGGCAGCTGTCCAGTGCCTTACCTTGATGGCCTTTAAGGGGAGCCCACCTCCATTATGACTGTACTTTCTCATACTATGGTCTTAGCAGAAGACCCCAGCCCTTTCTCATGACATCATAATTTCTATGCATATTACTCCTTATGCAGGACACACCTTAGAATGATTCCCTCATTATTTATCAGTTTAATAAGCAGACCCTTCATAAGGCATCAGAGAGATATCCTGTTGAAATGCCACTGTCTCCACGTGATCACATGTGTTTCACATATTTCCCATACAAGGGGAAATGGCAGAAATTCATTAAAATGCCCTGCCCAAACAAATGTGTCACTTAGATCCAATATGATGGTAATAGAGATCATAATGCATGCATCTTTGGTTGCATCTTTGTTTTATTTATCTTCTGAGCTATTAGTCAAGCATTTGTGAGATTACATTTTCCTTTGCTAACATCTCACAGCACCCATAATGTCATCTCCAGGCAGTACCTGTTCTTAAAACTCTCCCACTCGTTTGTTTAATCTAAGGAGCATAAGCCTACTGCCAGCATTAATGCTCACTGTTCATGCTCAGCTTATTCTATTCAGGGGTAAAAATGTAGAGTTAGCCTCACAGCTTGCTCCTTGGTTCCTTTAAAGGTGTAATCTGTGGGCTTTTTGTTCTGTTTTGCAAAATGAACTGCACCCCATCACCAATTACTTCCAAGGCTGCAATATTGCACTTCAAAACGGGAGACCTTTCAGAGCTATGTCTTGTCACACTAGGCTATGTTAGAAGTCCAAATTTAGGAAGGCAGACATGAAAAGTTTCCATCCTAGGCAACTGCTGCACAATAATCTCTAGCTGGGGTGTAACATTGTAGGAACCTGCCAGAGTTCAACTTCTGCTTCTCAGTAATTCCCCCATCACTGCTTTTGCTGATGACCCTCATCACTGAAGCTTTTTCTGACTCTTCCCTCATTTTTTAGCATAAATGGTTTTTTCACTATTGCATGAAAGTCTGTGCTCTACAACACTTTTGATTTACATTTGTAATTGAAATGTGCTAGCAGTCCCTTTTCAAAGGTCGCTTATACTGAATAGATTATTTTTTAATGGTGCACTGATTTGGGAATCAACCTTTTTATTTATCTGAAGCATTTTTACCCTGCTCCACAGCCAAAAAAAGCTCCCACAACAACTTACAGGTGAATGTTCAAAAACCAAGATAGTCCCTTCCCTCGCTCTTATAATCTAAAAGATAGGCATAAAAGGAAATGTGTACAGGGAGGAAGCAAATAGTGGCACTGGTTCTTAAAGTTACATAGCTCTTACCACTGAGGATGGAAATTGGAAACAGTTCAGGGAGAGAAAGCACCTAAAGGATCTCATCTCTGAGCTTATCAGAGTGGCTCTGCTTTCTCAGGGTTGTATCCAACTAAGTTCTACTTGGAGTAGACCCATTGAAATTAATGGACCTAAATTAGTCATGTCTGGGTAGGATTAACAATAGATACAACCCCAAGTCTCCTTAAACTTGCAACAAAGACATCTACCTTTCCGCTACCATTGCATGAAAATCTATGCCTAAGATTATACCTTCCAATGCGTTACAGGTGAACATGAGGGAATGCCAGCAACACCCCAGTTGCCAAACCTGACTGAGCCACCATAAAGATTGGCATTGTTCAGGCTAAGGACGGGTGAATCTGTTTGTTTCAGTTTCTCTCAGTTTCCCTTTTTTCAGTTCTCCATATTCCAATGTCTGTGATTTAAAACAACAACAACAAAATAAACCCAGTGACATTTGATTTGCATTAAGCAGTGCTTTTTTCTTTAAAAAAAAAAAGTTTAGGTGTACTCTCATTTTGACTCAAGAAAATCACCATTTCATAGTTCAAATTGGGGAAAATAAATACAGTAAATGGACAAAAGTGCAAAGATGCACAACATGTTTAGGGGTATGCGTCCCCCCCAGAAAAAAGCACTATTTGTAAGTGAATTTTACATTTGTATTTGAATTTGTGAAAATATATCTGCATTTTAACACGAACTCTTCCTAATGTACACATGTATACAATTCTATCTAATGTATACAATTATTTATTTATGTTTTGCTAAAATGATGCATTTCTTTGTTATCTTTACTAACCTATGGGTTCATATAGACACTTTACTCCACTATATGCATTTTTGTACACATTGCTTGTCTGGAGTATTGAATTTCAAAAATTGGAGAAGTGCATATTTCAAAGGATGGTTTATTTTAAGATCCTGGGTTTTTTTTCCAGAAAATGCAGATTAGGAAAGTTCACTTTCCCTATTTCTAGATGAGGCCCACTGCCAAACCCCAAGAACCCCCGTTGTTGATGTTCTCCCCTTCACTTTGCTGCTGCTGCTGCTGTTTTTCCACTTGCCACCTCTGAGCATGTGAGGAGAGACATGAGCAAGAAACCTCTACTCAGCTTGTCCTCTTCTTCTGTGTGAGGGTGTGGATTGGCAAGCAAATGGTCATCAGCAACAGTAGTTAGGAAGAAGTAGGTCTACTCAGGGATAAGGGCCTTGAAGACATCTTGCTCAAACCTACACACACACACACACACATGCCCCAAGATCTGACACTTGGACAATATCCACCTCATACATTTATTCTACTAGCAGTCATGGCTTCTCCTAAATAATCCTGGAAGCTGTATTTGGCAAGAGTTCTGAGAATTGTTTGGAGACCCCTATTCCCCTCATACTGCCACAGTTGCACATCAAGACCCCGGCGCACCCACAAAGATAAATAAATAAATAAATACACACTGACACAGAATTTTAGTTTAAGGTTAATGGGCAAAAATGTAGGCCACAGCTTTATTGATTACAGCAATGCGAGTGGTATTGGCTTAAAGGTAAAGGTAAAGGTACCCCCTGACCATTAGGTCCAGTCGTGGATGACTCTGTGGTTGCGGCGCTCATCTCACTCTAAGGGCCAAGGGAGCCGGTGTTTGTCCGAAGACAGCTTCTGGGTCATGTGGCCAGCATGACTAAGCCACTTCTGGTAACCAGAGCAGTGCATGGAAATGCTGTTTTCCTTCACGCCAGAGCGGTACCTATTTATCTACTTGCACTTTGACATGCTTTCAAACTGCTAGGTGGGCAGGAGCAGGGACCGAGCAACGGGAGCTCACCCCGTCGCAGGGATTCTAACCGTCTACCTTCCAATCAGCAAGCCCTAGGCACCCACGTCCAGTATTGGCTTAGGCACTGACAATAACTATATTTGACTCCTGCCCGCCTTGCAGGAAGTCTGGAAGGGTAAACAACCAAACGAGGGAGCCCCGTCGATGGCAACCAACTGAAGCTCACCCCGGGGTTCCCACTGGGTCCTGTGTGAATGTCTACCTAGGAGTCAAGATTGACAGGACTGAAGATGGCGGTTTCTTGCTGAGTCAGGAGAGCAAGATTGAGCAGTTGCTTGAGAAGTTCAGAATGTCTGATTGTGCCAGTGTCAGAACACCCATGGAGACTTGTTACGTGAAGGACAGTCAGTCTGGGGAACACTCTGCGTTCCAGAGCCCCGAGGTGTTCCAGTCAGCACTTGGAAGTCTGTTGTATCTCTCCCAGTGGAGCAGACCAGATATAGCCTTTGCTGTAAATCTGCTCAGCAGGGAGGCTGCACAACCCAGTGTGCATGCCTGGAATGGCATCAAGAGGGTACTGAGGTACCTGCAAGGTTCCAAAGATTGGCGCCTCAAACTGTCAGCAGAAGGTGGAGCACAGCTCTCTTGCTGGTCTGACAGTAGCTGGGCCAATCTGGATGACAGGAAGTCAGTGTCTGGACTCGTTGTCAAGTACGGGGAGGCTCTGGTCGGGTGGAGGTCCAGAAAGCAGAGTCTTCTAGCTCTCTCCTCTACAGAAGGCTGAATTCAGTGCGTTATCTGAAGTCTGTAAGGAGATGGAGTTTTACAAGTGTTTGGTCCAGGAGGTCAACGGGGAGTGTTGCTTACCCATCACGGTTTGGGAAGACAACCAGCCCTGTATGAAACTGGCAGAGACTGGACAGTTCAAGTCCAGAACCAAACATTTGGACATCCGGTTTCGGAATGTTTGTCAGAGTGTCCAGACAGGCTTGGTGAAGCTGAAGTATTGTCCAAGCCAGGATGGGTTCACCAAACCTTTGGGGTTCCAACGTCATTGGGAATTCTGCAATGGTTTGTATTTGGTGTAGACCACGACCTACACCGTGCCCTGTGTGCCCGATGTGAGGAGTGAGTGAGCTGAAAGGGTTACACTCAGCTCTAAGCTGCGTCGGCTCACAGGAAATGACGCTGTTGTTTATGCTGTGTATGTAGAACTGCTGTAATTCTCAGAGTTCTTCGTTGATGTATCGGGAGACGGTCATGGCTGCTTCGTCTCCAGGAATGTAATGTACGCTTTGCTGTAATAAATCTGCTTTGCTGACAGAGAAGGAGTCGGTTTTCAGTTTGTTGCAGACTGCTTTCCACAGACGTTATTGCAGGAGGTTTGCTTCAAGAAGCTGCGTTTTTCAACTCTGCTGAGGTAAAGTGAAAGTGACTTTACGAACTGCACAATCAGAAGCCTGCCGGGCGCCATTCCGTAATTTATGGCTTCTGGACGCGGGGGTTTTATTGCCAAAGACCCCTCACAACAACAAATCCTGGCATGGCCCTAGCCCCTCAAGCGGACTTCGGACAAGATCCAAACCCATGGATTCCTTTACTGGAATACCCTTGTACCTGGAGGGGCAGGTGATGGCCACACCTCCCCTCCCCCACATCACAATATGCCAATGCCTAACCACCAAATGTTACAAAACTTGTGACGATTGCTAAGAGGTAAGTGAAAACCAAATGGCCAGTGCCAATTTGCCAAATGGAAAAAATTCCTATCCTGCCCTTGTTCCAAAACAGGTGACCAACCAAAGTCCAGAGCAAGGCCAAAGCAGACACCTAAAATACAGGATGGGTGGGTGAGTGTTCAGTGTTGCCAATCCAGGTGAATCTCCAGAAATGCGTCGCCGCCTTTTATATGCCCCCACGATCACACCACCAATCTCTGATTGGCGAATAGACCATGGTGTGATCGTGGGACCATCGCATGGACCGGGCTCAATCTCCCACCCCCACCCCAGGATAGTAGGGGGCTTCTTGGGCCCACGTGCGACGTGGACCCTCAATTAGGAGGATCCGATTTCTCAGAATTCCATGGGAAATGGGATTGACTGTTGAATCATTCTGAGAACTGTAGCTCTGTGGGAAATCAGGGGCTCCTCCCAAGTTTCTACTCATAAAAGATGACTAACTGAAGCACACACTGTAGGAGGAGTGATGGCAAGTGTTGCAAAAGGAGGGAGAAGTGGTAAGTGTGTGTGAAGTTAGCCTTAAATATTAAAAAAAAAAAAAACTGGACTACTCTCTCCAAGTGATTTGCCCTAAAATCTAGTATCAGCCTGAGCTCTGGATAAGGCTGGTAGAAGTTGGAGTCCAGCAATATCTAGAGACCCCCTGATAGGGAAAGACTGCCATATGCAGAAGCCATAACCGAACAAGGTTTATTTATTTTCTAACCTGACCTTCTTCCCAAAGAAGCCCAAAGAAGCAAACAGCAGGGCAGTAAAACAATACAACAAAAAATAAGAACATAGTAAGAGCCTGCTGGATTAGTTCAGTGGCCCATCTAGCCCAGAATCATTTTTCTCACAGTGACCAGCCTGGTGCCTGTGGGAAGCCTTGCAAGCAGGACCTGAACACTCTTCAGCAACTGCTATTCAGAGGCATACTGCCTCTGACAATGAAGAGAGAACCTACCCACCATGGCTATTAGCCATTGAGAGTCTCATCCTCCATGAATTTGTCTAATCCCTTTTAAAAGCCATTTGAGTTGGTGGCCATCACATTCTCCTGTGAGAGCGACTTCCATATTTTAACAACGATCTGCATGGAGAAATGCATTCTTTTCTCTGTTCAACATTCAGCTTTGTTTGATATCCTCAAGTTTTAGTATACTTTTTCCACACCATGTATCACTTTTTACACACCTCTTACTTGTCTTTTCCCTCAAATGAAAAGCCCTGGAATAAAATAAATAGCACAAACCAATAAATGTTCAATGCATTTAAAAACTGTTGTAACATGGGGATCGTGATTCAGCAAGTGATTTCAGCTCTGACATAGCAGGCAGGAGACAGCTTCTTCATGTAACACTCTTTATTCAGACAAACAAGACTGGGGAACTGAGGAGAGAGATGCTACATTTATAGGAACAGAAAGACTGGCTAGAAGGGATACATTTTGGAGGGAACAATCTCAAGCAATCACAAAGCTGCCTTTTGGTGGGAACCAATAAGACTGAGGATCCAAATGCAGCAACTTAAATGAACCAATAGTAGCTGTTCCTTCTGGAACAGGAAGGCAGCTACTTTTCCCTAATGTGAATACAGACACTAATAATACAGATATGATAACCCTTGAATCAATACACAACACCCCTCCCCCCTAGTGAGCACAGCAGACGTAATCCCTCAGATACTGTGGGGTCCTGTGACTTCTACTCGATCTCCTGACAACAGGTGTCACAGGTACTGGATTAGGTATTACCTGTGGTGGAGGGGCTACTGTAGTAGTTGCGTCAGGAACGGATGGAGTCTCTGACAGCTCAGAGTTCCCTCCCTGTTCCTCGTCATCATGAGGACTAGTGGAACCAGGGTCATTTGCTGAAGCCTCTGGTGCCTGCATCTCTGGGCCATTTCCACTCTGGCCTTGCCTGCTGTGTGTCATTAGCAGGGGATGAATTATCCTCAGTCCGTAAATTCTCCGCATCTGACTCCTATCTGCTGGGTGCCCGGAGCCTCAGCTAATCTATATGTCTCCTCTAAACCTGCCCATCTTCCAAGGTCACATAATAGGACACAGGTCCACTAGCCCGGGTGATCACACCGGCCACCCACCACAGACCTCGTGCATAGTTTCTCACCCAGACCAGATCTTCAGGGGCGAGATACCTTGTTGTGTCACTCTCAGCCTGGGGGGGTGCTCTCGAATTGCGGTTTGGCATTTTATCTGGGTGGACATAATCCAGCACCATTACCAGCCTTCTACCTAGGAGCAGCTTGGCTGGCAACTTGCCCATTGCAGTACACGGCGTCGCATGCTGCAAAAACAACATCCGTGCGATGCGAGCCAACCAGTCACCCTCCATTAAGCGCGCAATGGATCCTTTGGCTGTCCTTACCATGCGCTCAGCCTGCCCATTGGAGGATGGGTGAAAGGGAGCTGATGTGACCCCTCTTATGAAGTTATCAGCCAAGAATGCTCTGAATTCTTGGGATACAAAAGCTGCTCCATTATCTGATACGATGGTCTCGGGCAACCCGTGGGTCGCAACAGCTGTCTCAACACCTTAATTACTGCGGCTGATGACATGCTGGGGACCATAGCTACTTCTAACCATTTGGAATATGCATCGACGATAACCAAAAAGACCTTCCCTTGGAATGGCCCAGCAAAATCTAAGTGCAGCCGGCTCCAGGGGGTCCGGGACTGCTCCCACCAGTGGACCGGTGCTCTGGCCACTTCTGGGCGCACCTCTTGGCATGCCTTGCAAGTTCGCACCCATTGTTCAACATCATGGTCCATCCCAGGCCACCACACATAACATTGGGCTAGCGACTTCATCCTGACCATTCCCGGGTGTCCCGTGTGAAGTGTCTCAAGAACCCTGTTTCTCAGTGGTGCTTGAATGATCAACCTGTCTCCTCACAGGAGACAGCCCTTATGCAGGGATAACTCGTGCTGCCTTGTCGCATAAGGCCTGAATTTTTCTTCATGCGGGCCACCTGGCCACCCCCTTCCCACCCAAGTGAGCACACGGGAGAGAACGGTATCTTTCCTCGTTCTCTCAGCTATTTCAGTAGCCGTTACAGGGCCCCCCGGAAGCGTTTCTAGCATCATAATGCGTTCTGCTGGGGCAGGATCCACATTGCTCACACCAGGAAGGGGCAATCGACTCAGTGCATCAGCGTGGCACAAAGTTTTTCCCGGCACATGGGTCAGGGTGTACTGGAACCCATTCAGGAATATAGACCAGTGCAACATTCTGGGGGATAGAATTTGCGGCGTTTGTTTGTTTGGGTTGAACAACCCTAACAGTGGCTTGTGGTCCGTTTCAATGAAGAAATGGCGACCATATACATAGTCATGGAACTTTTTGATTCCTGCCACAATTGCCAGTGCCTCTTTGTCAATTTGGGCATAGTTGCGCTCCGTGGGCGACAACGTATGGGAATAGAAAGAGATGGGCTTTTCTGACCCATCCGGTTCCCTATGGCTCAGCACAGCCCCCAGCCCGTATTGAGAGGCGTCACATGCCAGGACCAGTGGCTTTGACTCATCATAATGAGCAAGGACGCTCCTGCTAGTCAGCATTCCTCGCAAGGAGTCAAAAGCCTTCTGCTGCGCCTGAGCCCAACGCCACACATTCTTTTTCTGCAATAATCTATGCAACGGTTCAGCTACCGAAGCCTTCTGGGGTAAGAACGAGTGATAAAAGTTAATAAGTCCCAGGAATGACTGTAACTCCGTCTTGTTCTGTGGGCGTGGTGCCTCGGTGATGGCCTTAATTTTAGCATCCGTGGGGTGGATGCCTGCTGCGTCAATTTTAAACCCCAAGAAGTCCACAGTTGGCACCCCAAAACTGCATTTTTCCTTTTTCAGTTGCAGCCCCACCTCCTTGAACTTGAGTAACACTGCACGGACACGCTCAGCCAGTTCCTGGGGGTCTTTCCCAGCAATCAGAACATCATCAAAAAATGGCAAGACCCCTGGCAGACCCCTTAACAGGCGCTCCATTAGCCCTTGAAAAATCCCTGGGGCCACACAAACTCCAAACTGTAATCTGTTAACTCTGAACGCCCCTTTATGCGTTACGATAGTCTGTGCTTCCACTGATTGTGGGGTTACTGGCAGCTGTTGGTAACCTTGTGCTAGGTCAATTTTGGCGAAAACCTTGCCCCCAGCCAGTTTTGCCAACAGCTGTGAGACGACTGGAATGGGGTATGAGTTTCCCCTGAGTGCCTTATTGATAGTACATTTGTAATCTGCACAGATCCTGACTTCCCCATTTGCTTTAAGGGGTGTGACGATTGGAGTCTCCCACTTAGCAGAGTCCACGGGTGAGAGAACTCCCTGCTTGACCAATTTATCCAGTTCCGCCTCAATCTTGGGTTGCAGTGCAAACGGCACTCACCTCGGTTTGAGTCGGATTGGGGCCACCCCAGGGTCCAGCTCGAAGTCAATTGGGGGCCCTTTATAACAACCCAGTTTCCCATTAAAGAGTCCAGCAAATTCCTTGCATAATGCCTCACTCATCTCAGGGGAGGTTTGGATAGAATTAAGCCCGGCTATACTCAGTCCCAGGGCGGGGAACCAGTCAGTGCCCAGGAGACAGGGACGACTTCCCTTCGCAATCACTAGTTTGAGCACGGCCTGTTTGTCCCGGAACTGTACTTTCACGGCACACATTCCCAAAATGTGGACGCGGCCCACTGAATATGATTGCAAGGTTGCTGGGAAGGGCTGCAGAGAGGGAAACTTACCCCCAGGGAAGAATGCCCTTGCGGTCTGTTCTGACACGATGGTGAATCCAGATCTGGAGTCCACCTCCATGATGCACGGCTGACCCTCAATCTTCACTTTCACATGTGCCTTGCCTTGCGCTGGGAACTGCACGGTCCTCCCGTTGATCTCTGTGACGTAGTTGCAGTCCTCTAAAAGATGAGTTGTGGTGGGTGGTCTGCGACACGCCAATCTAGGTGATCCTGTCGCTTCCGACATTGCTGATCTACAGACCCTGGCGATGTGTTCCGTCTTTTTGCATGTCCAGCACATAGCATCTGGAAACGACAACTGTTCCGCTCATGGTTCCCGCCGCAACCTGGGCAAGCGTCTCGGCGATCTTTGTGCGCTGTGCCAGCCTGACGCACCGACTCGACCCTGCGGACTGGGCTCTGGCTCGGACTAGTCTCTAGCTCATCCATGGCATGCGCAACTTCTATCTGCGGCTTTGTGGCCTTGCGACTGGCATCCAGCTCCTCTCTTTCATAATTCTCCGTGGCAGTGGCCTCCTTCAAGGCGGACGCAAGGGTAACATCTTCTTTGGCCATAATGCGTCTTCGGGTCTTTTTGCTGCTCAGGCCCCCTACAAACTGATCCAGGAGAGTCTCTTCCAGATTTTGGAAGCCACAGTGCTGCGCGAGCTTCCGGAGTTCGGCCAGAAATGCGGTTACTGACTCCCCAGCACGCTGTTGTCTCTTATAGAACTCCAGCCGCCTGGCCATCTTGGTCTTCATAGGTGCCAAATGGGTCGTTAGATGTGCAAGAATGTCTTCAAGAGATGTCTCACTCAGCTTCGCTGGAGCGAGCAATGCCTTGGCCAGCTTGAAGGTCTCGGGCCCACAGCAACTCAGGAATGTGGCCCTTCTTTTGCCGGCATCAGTGATCCCTTGAGCCGCCGCGAAGAACTCGAAGCGTTCAGCGTAGTCCTCCCACGTGTGGGGCTCTGATGGCTGGAAGGGCTCCAATACCCTTGGACTCTCCATTCTCCAAGGGGCAGGGTCGTCTTCTCAGCTGGCCAGTGAGTCTTGTCCTCTGCTGCAATCTGGACTCTGAGGCAGGGCTGCGTTTAACCGCTCCTCAGCATTCCGGATCCCACCTTCGTCGCCAGTTGTTGTAACGTGGGGATAGTGATTCAGCAAGTGATTTCAGCTCTGACATAGCAGGCAGGAGACAGCTTCTTCATGTAACACTCTTTATTCAGACAAACAAGACTGGGGAACTGAGGAGAGAGATGCTACATTTATAGGAACAGAAAGACTGGCTAGAAGGGATACATTTTGGAGGGAACAATCTCAAGCAATCACAAAGCTGCCTTTTGGTGGGAACCAATAAGACTGAGGATCCAAATGCAGCAACTTAAATGAACCAATAGTAGCTGTTCCTTCTGGAACAGGAAGGCAGCTACTTTTCCCTAATGTGAATACAGACACTAATAATACAGATATGATAACCCTTGAATCAATACACAACAAAAACATTAAGAATAATTTTAAAAAATAAATTTTTGTGCAACCATATATCCCTCACAGCTAATAATTTGAAGGTTGCCGGGGACAGTATCTTTCACCCATCAAATGCCTGGGGGAACAGTAATGTTTTATTGCCATTTATTATAGTGTATATACATATTGAAAGATACTCTTAAGGCATGCCTTTTCAGAGAGAGAGAGAGAGACTGCTTCCCACTGTTCAGTTACTAATGAATACAACCAAACTATCTTGATGTTTTCCAAAAAGGAAAAGGGGTGGCAGCAGGGGTGTGTGCAGTACATTTGAAGCATAGACATGTTTGCCTTCTGCAGAGTTATTGGGGAATCAATTCAAATTCATAAGCAGACATCACCTCATTACCACCATGTAGGAACACTGAACCGAAGGGGAAGAGAAGTGCACTAAAAATCATGTAAACAAAAGCAGCTTCTAATTTTAAAACGATCAACAATGCATGCACTATTATGCATCTCCCAGTGGGAATGTGTTTATCATTAACTCTCAGCTAGGTGCAGTTATATTTAATTTGGGGGGAAATACAAGGATGCTGGAAGCACTGAGACAACACTTGTTGGTGTGAGAAAAGGTGCCACCCATCATAAAAGTGTCATTTCTCCCCTTCCTCCTCCTCCTGCTCTTATCTTTTATACACACGAAAAACGCCATAGGGGAAAATTAGACTGGTTGTGGGGGGGGGGCATAAATAAATAAACACACATATCACTACAGGGTAAAATAGCCTGGTTTGCGTGTTTTTAGCCTCTGGAAATGCAAAGTGTTCCTAATGAGCAAATTGATGGTGAATTAGTCTAAATGGTGATGAGTAGCTTAATGCTAGGAGAAAAGATAATGGGGTCTCTGTGCAGCTACTCTTGGGAGGGGAGAGCCTGAGTGCTTCTGCACAACCTATCTTAATACTGAATAGATATGTGAATTATCTGTTAGAGGGTATAATGAGCCAGTTTCTCCTCTTTCCCCCACCCCACCTTCCTCCAAGTCCTGCTCCATTTTTATCCCCCCCCCCACCTCCATAACTGCTGAGAGTAATTAGGTAACCCCTCTTCCCTTCAGAGAACTATAATTCCCAGAGTGTTGTAACAGTAAATCCCTCTTCCCAGTGAACTCTGCAAATTGAAGCTCTGTGGGGGGAATAGGAGGCTTCCTAGCAAACCTCAGTGCCCTTAACAAACCACAGCTCCTAGAATTTTTTGTTTGGATGAAGCCATGACTGTTTAAAGTGGTATCATAGAGCTTTAAATGTACAGTGGTTACAGATGCTTCAGGTTACAGACTCCGTTAACCCGGAAGTAGTACCTCGGGTTAAGAACTTTGCTTCAGGATGAGAACACAAATCGTGCGGTGGTGGCAGCGGGAGACCCCATTAGCTTAAAGTGGTACCTCAGGTTAAGAACAGTTTCAGGTTAAGAATGGACCTCCAGAGCGAATTAAGTTCTTAACCCGAGGTACCACTGTATAGTGTATATGGGGTCTTAAGAGACAGCAGTGTGGGGGGGGGAGGGGAGAGGGACAGGTGAAGGGCCTGCTATCCTGTCTGTACCTCATCTACATAAATTATCATTAGTTCTCAATTGTTCATTTGTACCTCTGTACTCATATTTTTCCAATTGGTATATGAGGCCATATGAGACATTTCAATTGTGTGCATTCCTTTTGTTTTTCACAATTGAAAACCGTCATAATGGAAATATATTATTTCATGCCCTCTGTTGCTTATGATGATCCCTTTGCATTTTCTATTATTTGTTCATTCCTTCTTAATGAGTTTTATCTGCATAGTTAGTTTGAGAAATTAAACCTTGGTTATTGTTCTTTTTACAACGGCAATTAACTACTTTAAAAGCATTTTCTAATACTCTCTTTTCAAATACCGTCATTTTTTTCTTTTATCTCTCTTACTATAAAGTTTGTTTTATCTTCTGCTGTACCCTTTATGTACCATGATCGTCCACTTTATCCTTGAAAGAATCTATGCCCATCCTTTGTAGACTGACCAGCTAAACTGCCCATTGCCACTTCCCCCACTTTGATTTCTTCCCACCGTCTCTGCAGATTTCACCTGCCCATTTCATTCTCTGACCTTCCTGTTTTCCAGACTCTGGTTTCCTAATTTATGGGTTTTCTTCTTTCTCTCCTGTGCAATTAACCTTTGACTGTTTCTTGCTCAGCCCCCCCAAAAAGCACTTAACTCTAATCTTGTTTACCATTCCAGGGAGCTAATTCATAGACCTTTCTTTCCATTAGCATAAATAGCTACTCAAGTGAACACATTCTTGCTTTTCCAGCATTCTTCTTCATCTGTGTAGACAACTAGCAAAGTTACTGTAAACCATTGCTAGGAATGTGGAGTTCTAGAACACCACATTTTCTTTGTTGGCCAACAACAAATCAGCACATTGAAAACCACAGGGTGGTAAGGCTCATGGTGGGATTGTGTAGACATTACATACCTATACAGTGAATGTATACAAGGAAGGAAGCACAGTAATGTCAGCTAGCCATGCCAAGCCCTCACCTATGCTTAGATAGTTTCCTGAACCATAAGAATTATATTCATATTGCATGGAGACCTGCGGGTATAGGGTGGTATATAAATTCAATAAACCATTTTACCCAGTGAGCATCCTGACTGCTGAGCTTACTCGCCTCCAGTGGAGTGGAGTGGATAGTAATGGCAAAAACAGTTGCTAGAATTGGCAGAGGCAAAGAGACAGAGCCCTAAAAGTTTTCTAGTTGGAGTTAACTAGGAAGTGGGATGTGCCTGGGGATGTGTATTGGGTTCTGAACAAGTTGTACTCTGGGAACAAGTTGCACTCTGATAAAGGCAATGCTGTCTGCTTATAGATATGTATTTGCCTCAGGGAGAAGTCATAGCTCAGTGGTAGAGTGCACACTTTGCATGCAGAAGGACTCAGTCACTCCCTGGGATGCACAGGGAGGAGGAGGGGTTGAGGGGATATACTAGATTATGTGAAGGACCGCTGCCTGATACCTTGGAGAGCCACTGTGTCAGAGTTAGGCAACATTGGATTAGATGGAGAAATATTAATAGACACTCCTGATACAAGGCAGCTTCCTGTGCTTGCTTGCTTCCTGGCCTCTGCTCATATATTTGTAAATAAAACGAATCTTACAAATATACTTTAAGTCTCTACTGTTCTCCCATTCATAGAATCATAGAATCGTAGAGTGGGAAGGGACCCTGAGGCTCATCTAGTCCAACCCTGCAATGCAGGAATCTCTGCTAAATCATGCAAGGCAGATGGTCATCCAACCTCTGCTTAAAAACCTCCAATGAAGGAGAGCACATCACAATTGTAAGGGAGTCCGTTCCACTGTCAGACACATCTTACTGTCAGAAAGTTCTTCCTGATGTTTAGTTGACATCTCCTTTCAAAGGAAGCGAAACTGGATAGTGCTCCCTCTGGAACATCAAACTGCTCAGGAAAATGTGAACCATGCGTAAAAGCAATAAAAAAAAATCTCATCAGGTTCCTTTCCTGTTTACAAATACCTAGAATTTTCTCTTCCATTCTGTATGTATAAATCCCCTGACACTCTGGAAGGAAAACATGGAGAAATGAGGCTGTGTCCACAGGTATCTGCTTTTATTTTGCTACCAATTAAGTGCCAGCAACTGTTCATTAGAAGCAAGATATGCAATTGCACATCTCTTCCTAGGGGCATACCAGTTGAGGAAAAGTTCCAAGAATTACATTTTGCTTTCATTTTCTCTCTCCCCACTCCCGCCCTGTTTCACTGCAAACTCTCAACTTGGCAGCCTCAGCTTCAGTTTAATGGCCTCCCCCCCCCCACCTTTCCTTCCCACCTTAATCCTTGAGGTCGCCAGGGTATGCTTCTCCCGGTGGCTCACTTCATTAGGAATTCACCGCAAGGGTGTCAGAAACATACTGCCCTTAAATAATTGAGCATGCTCTCCAGCGACTGGCCTGCTGTGGGTTGATACACTAAACTTCCCAGAACTTTCTTCGGTCACACAGACTAATGACTGTGTGCTCAAGTTTCCATGGAGCAGGAAATTTCATTTCCACTTTAAAGCCTCGACTCTTCTCGCCTTGCCCATCGACCATTACGAAGAACCGGCTAGCAAGTCACAGAAGGATACACTAGAATAAACCTGTCGGAGCTTTGACTTTTGCAGGGTATCTACTTCAGTAAATTTTAATGCTTGGCTCTTCTCTCTCTCTCTTTCTCTCTCTTTCCCTCTCATATTCTATTGGTCATTTAATCACCTGAATTAAATCAGGAGAAACCACACAGATACACATACACACACGCAAGCAAGCAAGCAAACAAACAAACAAATAATAAATCCAGCACTGCTGATTTTAGCCTAGTAAATGCTACTGTTTAAAAGTGCATTGGTATATTAGTTTAATAATTAGCAGGTTTCACACAGCCATCTGTATTTTTTTGTCTCCTTAGGAGAAGGACTCATCTCTTGTTAATATGAATCTCATTATATTGTCATGGTGCCACCTCCTGAGCAATGAAGGGATTAACCCCTCAGCCAAGATGTCATAAACAGGATTTAAGCGGCATCATTTAGAGCCTAGAGACAGCACGGTACAGAACAAATAGAAAGTGTCTTGAAGGCCATTTTGCATGACATTTCTTCTGTGGCAGACAGTCTGGGGTATGGATGGGGAACTTTTGGCCCTCCAAATGATGCTGAAGTACAGTTCCCTTCATCTCTGAACATTAGCCGTGCTGGCTAGGGCAGATAGAAGTTGGAGTACAGCAACAGGTGGAGGGCCACAGTTTCCCAGACTAGTGACCCCTACCCACCCATTGCTTCAAAATGAAAAGTTAATATATTATTACTTTCAGTGCAAGGAGTTCGGTCACCAGGACCAGCCTCACCATGAAATAATAACACAGGGTTGGAAACATAAACTTCATCTTTGAGGTTGCATTGCCAGTTCAAAATAAATTATATAATGGGACCTGGGAGCAGGTTGGGGGAATCTTTTTCACAATCTTGTTTGCAATCAGAGTCAATAATACTAGTCTTGAAATATGAAATCAACTAACTCGTAAAAAATCAGCTTCACATATACCCAAAGCAATGGTTTTGCCTTCAGCAGCAGATTCCAGAATGGCTGTCCTCCAGTATCCCTCTCTATTTCAGGTGTGAGAATAGGTACGGCTTACACGATTGAGTATTCTGTTTGCAATTTTTTTGCATTTCTTTATACCCCCCACCAATTTCAGGCATGTGTATCAAACTTCATCAAACTCCATTCCAATATTCCCAAGTACAGACGTCCTGCCGGCATTTGACTAGAGCAGAAACAAATGGATGTCAGAAGCTTGAAATAATTATTGAAGAAAACTGAAGGAATCAAACCATTAAACAAGTTTGTGTGTGTGTGTGTGAATGCACACAGACATAAAATATATTGGCATATTGCATTTCATACACAGTAAATTTATATTTTAAGTCATTGTACATTAAAATCTTAACACTTCAATGGTTTAGCATGCTAGATAGATTCTTGCATTGGTGCACCATCATCAATATTCACTGCTGTACTGTATGTCTCTCTCCCCTCCCCATTCATATGTATTTAAAATAAAATGTCATGTGCAAAGCAGTAACAACCTCCCCTCTCTTTATTCCCAGCTTTGGGGGAGGCAGAACATCTATCAGGTATCAAAGGTACCTGGGCCTCTGGTGGTCCTCCCCAGTGGACTGCTGTGCATTTAGGGATTATTGTGTGTGTGTTTTTAAAAGTGGATCTTTGGCATTTGCTTCTATAAACCTTACTGAGTTTTCTAAATCTCACTGAGGCTGGATTAGCATGAGAACACACAATGCAGAACATTAAATACCTCTCTTTTGATCCCGCTCCCTAATGGATAGTCTGTAGGTGGAGATTTATGGCCACATACAAAGCTAATAGATAGAGTATAAAAGTGTTGTGCTGGTTAAACAGGAAGAGCAGGCATTAGGCACTGCATGTTAAGATATGCAAAATGTTAAATCCATCAGGACGAAAGTACCTGCAGCCAGCCTCTGTTTTCTTTGTACCTCTTTTTGATCTGTACAAAACAGGAATAACTACAGAGAGCGGGGAGGGTGCTATTTAAAATTCTCTGTAGGGGTTTAATGCCTGCTCTAAACAGCTGGTTTCCTTTTTTTGTTGTTATACGGAGGTTGGGTTGTAAAATATGTCACTACTTTAGGAAATAATGCCACAGTCCACTTCTGTGTGCTATTACACAGAAGCAGAACGAAAACGCAAACTAACAAGTAATGCTCCAGCTTAGAGATGCGTGAACCTGTCAATTTCTGATTTTCTGATTTTCTCATTCTTCCAATCTTCAGTCTTCATTTCCACACCAGTTTGCAATTCATTTATTTTTTAAAGTTCTCATAAATGCACATCAATAAATTTATGCTGACATGCAGATGTTTGTATGCAGTTTTGCCTAATATACACATTTTTGGAAAGCAATTATCCCTTAAAAAAAACCATTTTTAAATATTATTTTGACTAATATACGTATGCATTTGCACGAATAAAGACAATGACTGTTTTACATGGGGCTTGCATTCCTGACCCCCACATACATCAGTGGAGCATGTGGAAGCCCATTCTTTCTCCACTGCACCCCTGTTCCAACTCCTTTTCTGCCACTTTCAAGTTGCAGCGATGCATGCATGCATGGTCGCAAGATCTTTGAATGTGTGCAAAATGGGAGTTACCTGTACATTATCCTAGTATAAGCACTTTAGCACATATTTCATAGATAAAGAACTGTGCTGCAAAATTCAGATAAGTGTGACTTTGGGGGGGAGGACCCCTGACCATTAGGTCCAGTTATGTACGACTCTGGGGTTGCGGCGCTCATCTCGTGTTACTGGCCGAGGGAGCCGGCATACAGCTTCTGGGTCATGTGGCCAGCATGACTAAGCCGCTTCTGGTGAACCAGAGCAGTGCACAGAAACACCATTTACCTTCCCGCTGGAGCGGTACCTATTTATCTGCTTGCACTTTGATGCTTTCGAACTGCTAGGTGGGCAGGAGCTGGGACCGAGCAACACCACCACCTTCTGATCAGCAAGCCCTAGGCTCTGTGGTTTAACCCACAGCCAGGGGCGTAGCAAGGGAGGGGCGGAGGGGGCGGGGGGCCCCTGTGGGGGTGACACATGCCCCTTTGGGGGTGACACATCGGGGGCGGCCCCGCCTCCTGGGCTTTTTTAAAACTTTTAAAAAAGGCTATTTTTGGCACTGCCGGGTGGAGCCGCAGGGCGGCCAGCGAGGAGGGGTGTCACCCCCCCTCGCTGGCCGCCCCTGCGGCTCCGCCCGGCAGCGCCGAAAATAGCCCCCCCTTCCAGCGGCGAGCTCGGCATGGAGGCAAGGGGCGGGCCAGCGAGGTGGGGTGCCACCCCCTCCTCGCTGGCCCGCCCCTTGCCTCTTTGCCGAGCTCCGCTGCTGGCTGGCTTGCGGAGCCGGGGCATGGAGAGGGGCGGGCCAGCGAGGAGGGACACCCCTCCTCGCTGGCCCGTCCCTCTCCCTGCCCCGACTTGCGCTCCACCAAGGGAGCCCAGGCAGCCCGCAAAGACTCCCGTATCCGCTGCCCAGCACCCCTTCGTGCAGCGGCTGCTCACACAGGCACGAGCAGCCGTGGCACGAAGGGGTGCTGCCGCCGGGCGGTGGCTTCGGGACTCTCCCGAATCCGCCGCCCGGCACCCCTGGGGGCGGGGCATCGCGTGCATCATGATGTCATGACGCACACATGCACCGCGATGCCCTGCCCCCAGGGGTGCCTCTTGGCTTCCCGCCCCCAGCAGCCAAGGGTGCTAAGAACGCCCCTGCACAGAACTGCTTTATTTCAGTACACATCTTGTTCCAAAAAGTACAAATTAAGTAGGTTTGCCATCAAATGTGAATTGAATTTCTCCTCCATCCCTAACTACAAACCTATGCATGCTTACTTGGGAGTAAGTGCTACTGAACATAGCAAACATGGAAAAGCTTGCTTCCTGGCACAAGAGTGCATTCAGGGTGGTTACTACTTCATAAAGGGACATCAAAATAGTGATGCTCTGACTCTCTTTGAAGACTACAAGGTGGGCAGTCATCTGGGCCATCTGAGATCTGCCATGCAGCACTGAAGGTTGAGAGGAGGCTAGGAAGCAAATGGCCAAATGGATTTTATACCAAATACAGTACATAAAACCAGTGGATCTCTTCTTCTTCTCCCTTTATGAAAAGAGTGCAATAAAATGGATCAGAGAAGCAAGATATTTATTTTGCCCTTAAAGCCAAGGCCTTCCTTAGGATTAAGGGAGAAATTTAATGAAGGTTGCCGGAAGTCCGCTTTGCATGATAAAGTTTGAGAATTCCTGCCTTAAAAGGAGGGAAATCTGTAAACCACAGAAATGCACTACAAAGGCTTCTCTGGAAGCACATGGCGCCTCCAGGTCTCTGATATACTGAAGCAAGGTCAAGGTCACAGATAGACCTAAATGGAACAAGAGGTCTCTTAGATTCAATCTGAAACATTCCCTGGAGGTAACATGGGGCTCCTAATAGGAGCACTAGAAATATACTGTGGCTTTCACTCTTGCACCAGAATTCTGAGTGAGTTGTTAGAATTCCAATAAACCAATCAAGGTATAGCAAATGTCACACCCACACCAAACATTTAAAACAGTCTTATACCACCTTAAAAGTCATGGCCTGCCCCCAAAGAAGTCTGGGAACTGTAGTTTGTTAAGGGTTTGGAGATCTGCTAAGAACTACAACTGCCAGCACCCTTAACAAACTACAGTTCTCAGGATTCTCTGGGGGCAGGCCATGACTGTGACAATTGTATAAGCATGCTTGAAATATATGGTGTGAATGTGACCAAAGTTGTATTGAATATCACCATCACTCAGAGGGTGGCCAAACAAGAGTGTGCCTTTTCTACAGTGGCTTCCTGCTTGTGCAATGCTCTCACCAGGAAGGCTTGCCTGGGGCCATCATTACTCAATGTGTCCCCTTTATGCATCAGCCAAAGTGGCTCTGGCCAATGAAAGCTAATGCCACTATAAAACTCTCCGTCTTTAAGGGGCCCCAGGACCCTTTGCTATTCTTGCAGCAATAGACTAATGCAGCTACCTACCTGAGACTTGTCTCAAACAACATTGTTGTTAATCAGCAGCACACAATTTCTAGTTTGGGTATAAGTTTTCATGCCACGGCCACCTCTTGAGCTCTGCTTCAACAACCTCAGATGCCTCAACACTCTTCTTTCTCTTCTTCACACAGCTCAATAACAGTGAGTTGTGAAATGAGGACTGCTGAACAGCAAGCACATCTCATTTTGTGATACCCAGGCCTTGCAAAATCATATTTACAAGGGATGCGAGAGCATGTGTCAAAGCCTTTGTTTCAGAATTTGGTGGGAAAGAACTGCAAAAAGAATTATCAATAAACCACATAGCACATCTCACCCTTCAAGATGCTTTGCTCTAGTGCCAAAGGCCTTTCAAGATTGCTGTTCTGGTGACACTGTGGAACACCAGGAGCACGTCCCTTTCTTGATACTGAGCCCTAAGACCATGAATGCTCACTGCCTGTTTATCTTTGGGATATGTAGTGTTGAATTTTTTCATGGTGTCATGATGGTGTTCTTTTAGATCACAGTTTTACAGAGGCTGGCCAATTTGAAAACAAGCACATTGCCTGTGTCTTTCCCTTCATGCACTACATATGAAATGAGCTCAGCAAAAAGAAATGTCACATAGTGTGCTATCACTGAATTTGTTTCCCAAAAGTTTCACCTTGGGCCTGGGACATTGGTAGAATTTTTAAAAAGGCATTTGAAATGATAAATTGCACTGGGTGCTATTAAATCACCACTCGTCTGATGATGCTTTAAGAGAACATCCATTTATTTGATGTGGGAAGAACTGTACCTAGTGGGTAAGTAATCATTTTGCATGCAGAAGGTCTCAGGTCCAATCCTGTTTGTTTGTTTGATTGATTGATTGATTGATTTCTATACTGCCCTTCATCCGAAGATAACAGGGTGGTTTACAATATAATCATCATTTATTTATTTATTACATTTATAGACCACCTTTATCTTCCAAGGAGCTCCAGGTGGTGCACATGGTTCTCCTCCCCATTTCATCCTCACAACAACCTTGCGAGGTATGTAAGCTAAGAGACAGTGACTGTCCCAAGGTCACCCAGTGAGCTTCATGGCTGAGTGGGGATCCGAGTCCAACACTCTAACCATTACGTCACACTGGCTTGGAATGCTAGGTGGCCCAATACTTTGATTCAGCATAAGCTTCATGTGTTACTCCCTATGTTATTGGAGAATTTACATTCTGATGTTCCAGATCCCAAATGAAAGGTCACAGAATCATAGAGTTGGAAGAGACCACAAGGGCCATCCAGTCCAACCCCCTGCCAAGCAGGAATGTCCAATGCATGGAAATGGGGAGCAGGGCCACACTGACTGGCCCTACCCCCTTTGCCTTGTCCTTGTTGCTGAATCTTGCTGTCCTCCAACTACTCTTGAAGCTGGGAGTCTAAGGTTGCAGGGTTCAACTATTCATGTAAGCTAGCTGCACCGCTATGTCTTCATATGGTTCCGTGATTACTATTGTATGAGGGAAGGTGCTTCTTGGCCCCATGTCATTTGATACATCCCCAGTCACAAGATCCTCTTTGCCCTCCACACATTAGTGAAGGTCTGCAGCAAGGAGCTTGTTATGACAATTAAAAACCCATCTACATAAATCCGTAGCTGCCTGTACCCAACTTGTCCAGTGCCCAAGTACCTCTGAATATCCTCAAATTGGCTTGGGACTCAGGTAAATCAAGAGCACAGCCATACCAAACATGGCCCTCTCTATCTGGCCCCCATGACTCTCCCCAGCCCCCACAACTCATAGAATCTGCTCTGCACCCTCCTTGAGTATTTCCGCCAGACTGGGATATGTCCTTGAACTACCATGATACCTCTTGCTTGCTTTTATGGAGAGATAGAAGCCTCAGACATTTGTGTGGCTGGGATTTGTGTAACCTGCTATATAAAGGAAAGAGTTGCATTCATTGCTCCACTCACTTCCCCCTAACCCCACCCATTATTGGCTTGCTTGCCCCTCAAGCTGATAAAGGCTCCCCACCCCTGATTTAGACCATGAGGCTGAATATAATACTCATTGTAACTCAATTCCTGGAGCAGAACTGAGTTTTAGTTTTGTGACAAATAATGGGACTTTACTGTGTGTTGAGTAACATATGCATCACTGGTGCCATGAATTAAATCATTCAGTTTTGATCATGCTGGACTTTAAAGTCTTCCATTCCTTTTACACTACAAATCACACACTCTGCTGATGACACAATTGTAATTATGCTATTATCATGGTATGCTTGACCTGTTATCTAATCAACAAATGCAAACTTGATTTTCTTTGCTGCAGATGACATGTTGACTTGAGAATATTACCTACTCATTTGAATCACTTTTTTAATTGCAAAGCTTGAGTGGATAAGGATATGAACAAAATTAATATACAAACCCTTGGAAATCAATCATTTACAAAGAAATAGGGTATAACCTATGACTTCTGTGCAATAAATGTAATTTCTAGAGCTGTTCATGATTAGAATTGACCCACTGCTATTATGTTATCAGCACAATTACAGCCACATTCCTATAACCTCAGTTGGGTGCAAATTAATGTCTCTCTTCTCAATATGTGTGAGGTGATGGATGCTGGGAGCCCTTGTTCCAAAATGCATGCAGTTTATGAAGTTATTCTTTGGCTATACTCACATGGCATTTTATTCTGTTTCCCTGACATTTTCCTGTGCACAATATTTGAGCTTTCACACAATGTAAAAGCCACTTCTGGAAAACTAATGTAATATAGTACATAGGAATTGCTCATTTCTGTCTTCTGAGATTCTGGAAATAACTCACAAAATTGCAGGACTTTTGTACTTCTATACTCCCTAAGTTTTCATGCATCTGACTCAAGGGTCCATATGCCAGTTTGTGCCAACTTAAAAAGGTAAAGGGATCCCTGACCATTAGGTCCAGTCATGTCTGACTCTGGGGTTGCGGTGCTCATCTCGCTTTATTGGCCAAGGGAGCCAGCGTACAGCTTCCGGGTCATGTGGCCAGCATGAAAAAAAGACAATCAGCTTCAAAATTAATAAGCACCCTGACCTAGCCTCCCATTGCCTCATTTGCCCTTGCACCAGGATTCTTCAGAGCAGGCCACATTCTTTTGTCCGAAATATCTGAAAGACTATATTCTTCCCTGTGGACTGCCTCAGAAGTTAAGATCAGTAGAGATGGTCCTCTTGCTAGTTCCCTTGCCCTCTGAGGTTTGGTGGGGTGGCCCAGGAAAGAGCATTCTCTGTCACAGCTGGCAGAATTGTAGAATTCCCTCCCCATAGATGTGCATCTGGCACCTTCATTATACAAGCTTCATAATGTGCTGAAGACACATCTCCTCACCCTGTCCTTTGACATCTGAGATATGTGTTGTGCTTGTAAATTTTTACATTGCTGGAACCTGCACTAGGACTTAATCATGAAGGATGAATAAGAGATCTAAATATACTTTGACTAATGGTGATGGTTGTTGCAATTTCAATAAAATTCTAATATTCTGCTGCTGAAAATGTGGTTTGTTTTAATGGTTAGAGGGTCTCTGATATCTCCAGTTATTAACTGTGTATGAACTGCCTTACTAAAGCCAATCACCCATTCCCACCACCCTTCTGAGTAATACCCTTCCCCACTCTCTCACTATATATAAGGGTCTGGTGACTTCTGTTTCAGTGTATCTGAAGAAGTGTGCATGCACACGAAAGCTCATACCAAGAACAAACTTAGTTGGTCTCTAAAGTGCTACTGGATGGAATTTATTATTATTATTATTATTATTATTATTATTATTGTTTTGTTTTGACTATGGCAGAACAACACGGCTACCTACCTGTAACTGCCTTACTAAAGGATATTGATAAACCAAGTGATGTTTAATTGCATCATGCTACTCCTCTATAACCACACATGTCTTCCTATAGTCTAGTTCAGGGGCAGCCAACATGGTGCCCTTGAGATGTTGTTGGCTCATAACTCCCATCATCCCTAATAATTGGTATGGTTGTCTGGGGTTGATGAGAGTTGCAATATCTAGAATGCACTTCGTTGGCTACTTCTGGTGTAGTTGGTGTTTGTGCACACTTTCATTAGCATCTACATAACACAAATAACCAGTGAAAGGGATTAAGAAAGATCCTGTATCAGCACAAAATGTATGAACTCTGGATAGGATAGTTCAGTTTAATCAATACTTCAGCACTGGAAATGAGGTCTGAATACGGAATAGCCATCAGTTTTAATGTGTGAAGCATCTCAGATGCGAGCACTCGATGCAGCATCTCAGTTGCTCATGTTTACAACAGAAGAAGGATTGAGAGGGGCTGTATAAGCAACATCAAGCAATTGGGTGCTCAAGTAACTGAGGATTCAAACAGGAGACACAAAACAACAAATGACACATTGACATTATTTTCCTAGGCGGAGATAGATCTCCATAAAGGATTTTTAAAGGTCTACAAATCCTTGGAATCATGAGCTTATTTGCATCACCATATCAGAAGGCACAAGGATAACCTGTCCCATAAAGGGGTGCCTGAGGAAATCATCCCTCCAAACTCTCCTGAGAAAGCTATTATGCTACAGGATACCAATGCTTTCCCTAAGCACTAATTGCTAAAACTCCACCAATTTCATAGCGTGGGGCATGGGGTAAAGGGGTCCTGCAATCTTAATCCAATCAAAATTCAGCCCACACATGACCAGCCAATAAGAGCATGAGAGCCCAGCTGGATCAGACCAAAGGCCCATCTAGCCTAGTACCTCTGTTTACAGTGCTCAACCAGAGGCCTACAGGAATCAGGTTTGGTAAGTTTGTCATCAACTTAGAAGGAAGGCAGGTCCTATTCAGAAAACATTGCCCTCTGTCTGAATTGGCTTTCTTTGAGAATTGTGTCAAAGCTTTTACCAATCAGGGCTCTGAAGAGACAAACTATGGAGTATCTACCTGAATGACTAAAATAGGCCAGACACAGCTTGAATGTCTCCTGGAAGGGTGCCCTTCCTGCTGTCATAAGAGAAGCAAAACTTCCCCAGTGGAATCACTGAAATGGTGAGGGGCAGATTTCACACGAGAGAAACATACACTGTCCCTGTTTGTGGTTCAGCACTAATCATTACTGCATACATGGCTGGTGCCCAAACTGGATGAAATCAAGGATGGATGAGATATTAAGGAGGAAGGTGGTTAATCAGGAGAGTAAAGATGTAAGAAATAATGTTAACCAGGCCTTTTTGTTACAACTCAGGAAGGAGCTGCGTGTGTATAAAGTGTGTACATAAAGTTTTATAACGGTGCTCTAACTCAAAACCTCTGACATTTATAATACATTTCCATTACTGTTGGCTCTAAATTGCCTATATGTCTTTTACATTAAAAATAAATGGATCCAACTAGGCAGCTAAAAGGCTTGATAGCAAGCAATTCCAGCCGACAGTATCAAAGTGAACATGTCTATAACTTAGAGTTTAAAGCTGAGGAGGAAAGGGAAGGTATACAGTCCTACTTAACAGGAAATAAGAGTATCCAGTGCAGAAGCAGGGAACCTTAGGCCCAGGGGCCAAATGTGGTCCTCCATACTGCTGTATTGGGCCCTCTGTACTCTCCCCAGGACACACACCCTCTCCCCAGACACATCCCTCATTAGGCCTTCACCACCTGCTCCTCAAGTACTTTTGTCCTTGAGCTGTGATAGTGGATAGAGGATGGGAAGATCTATGTGTTGTGGCATATGTGTAGAAACCTTTGGCTTATGTGTGGCTGAAATGTAGCCTACTGAAAAATATGTTGCCCCACCAATACTTTGCCTCTGACCAAACACCAACAGCTAGTGTGTGGCCCCTGGAAAGTTTCCTACAAGGAAATGTGGCCCTCAGACTGAAAGTGCCCTCCACACCCATGCTGTAGGGCCCATCCACACTGGAGTTAAATGTAAATTTGGAACTGCTTATGTCTCTATTAATTGTCCATCCGTATGATATCCTCATCACTTTACTGATGTCCTACACTTTTTACTGCAGCAATCCGGATTTTTATAATCCCTGATAACCCAAAAAGGACAAGAATATCAAATTCAAGCTGCTGTTTCAAGGGTCTGAAGATCACATTGCTACAGTATGGGTTGCAATGCTGGTTCATCTCTTAATTGCTCTCCTGAGTTTGCTTTCTCTCCCATTTGCTTTTCAGGCAGGGCTTGCTTTACTTCTTTTGCCAGCTGCTGCCCTAACCCTACACAAAGCAGGATTCATCTCAGTGTTTCCCAGTTGATGGACACAGAATTCAATTCTGCTTAGTGTTGGCTAATCCTGCTGAGTCAGCCCCCCCCCCAACCAACCAGGTGGGCAAGTGTGGACAAGTGGGCAGCACCACTCACAAGTCAGCCACCTAACAAAACTGCTTCTTACTCCTACAGTGCATGCTCAGTCCTTGGCAGAATGGAAATGGCAGATCTGAACTAAGGGATCAAATTCAGCATGGCCAGGTGTGAACTAACACAGACAAATCCAATGGGTAAAAAAATGTGGTTTTAGCTGCAATAGTGCTCCTGAATGAATGAGCCCCCGGTGTATTACCTCCATTAATTTCAATGGGACAGCTCCCAATTACAATGAAGTAACAAGGAGAAATTTGAATCTGCATTCACTTGCCGGGGAGACAAAGTGGTTAGGAGCAAATTCTAATTTAACTCCATTAGCTGATGAAAACAATCACAAACTTCTGTAATTGATTTCCAAAATAGAAGGAGGAAGGCATTTAGCTGCTTAGTGAATCGTCCTGCTTTGGATTTAATTAATGCTCAGGCTCTGACAGCTCGTTCACAGCTCGTGCCAGTGATCCTCACCCACACATTCACAAAATGAACTTCATTCCCTCATGGAACTACTTATTATTATTTTTACGACGACATATTTGTGAGTGATGACACAAACATCATTTGGGTTGGTTCCCCTGGTGCCAGATGTTGCCTCTGCAGGGAAAAGACCAGCACAGTGCACAGCTGTGGCACCTGCTCCCTAGGATGGTTAACGCATGTTATAAATGACCATGGTCTTTGTCATTAAGAAAATAGCAATTAAAGACAGATTGCACATTGTTTGTTCATGCCCTCCTGGTTATGATAATGGGAGATGTTATGTAGCATGCCATCTCTAATCACTCTGCCACATCAATTACTCCAGGGCAAGGTGGAAGAGTGGCATGCTGCTAGAGGCAGGGAGATAAATAATGGAAGGTAATGTGAAGAACATACAGAGGCACTTAATGCCAACGTCTCTTGTTCTGCTTTTCCCTTTTGCTGTGGGCGTGACCTAGTTCCTAACAGTTTAGCAGAATTGACAAAGAGTTCTGAAGCCTACAGCTTATGTATAAGAGGCGTTGTTTTCAAAAATCTAAATTAAAAACAGGAGGAACACTTCAGATTTGTCTGAGATTTGTAATTGTGGTTGACAGAACTCAGTGCTGCAGAGGAGGCTTGCAGTCACTTGAAAACAATCCTTCTCCAACAGAAGCCAAGAGCAAAGACAAAGTGGGGGACCTAGGGCTCTTAAGATGTTGTTGAACTACAGCTTGCATCATCCCTGACTGCCAGCTATATTGGATGAGGCTGCTATAAGTCAGAGTCCGGCAACATCTGGAAGGCCACGTGTTTCCTACCTCTGTGGCAGAACATAGGATGCTTCCTTATACCAAGTCAGACTATCTAGCCCAGCAATTTCTACTTTGATTGACAATGGTGCTCCAGTGGAGTCTGGCAGGGCAGAAGACAGGGAGGCCAACAGTAGGTGGAACCAGAGCAAAGGACTAGTGGAGCTGGAGCCAGTGATAGGCAGAACTAATTTTGCCTTTGTTCTGATCTTCCTCACTGTTGAATTGTACAAAGGCAAAACTGAGATGAAGGGGGAGGATGAAAGAATTTGTAGATTAATACGAGCAGAAGTTTTTCTCTTTGTAAACTGACTCTTGTTTAGAAATAAACTGCTCCAGTAAAAAAAAAAAAATGTTCAAAAATCTTTACTAACAGAACTTAGCTTCTAGTTGTTGGCATCTGTCTGCCTCAAGAGACAATGGAAGAGTGTGCCTTTGGGGGTGAAGTCAAACTGTTGGAATGTTGCAGTGCCAGTGCCAGCTGTGGCTGTAGAGACTGATATGGAAGAGACAGGTTTTGTTGCAGCTGGGGCAAATGAAGGTGTCCAGTTGTGCTGCTGCAGATGCATCATGGCATTTCTTCTCCCTGCACTCCTCCCAGCAGTCATTCCTCTTCTGGTCATTGCTATGGATACACAACCTGACTGTATCTCCAGGCACTGCGGCGGTCATCTGCAAGGATGGGGTTGATGTTGCCAGCCACAAAAACAATATGTTGTCTTAGATATATATATGTATGCTGCTCCCAGTATAAGGCTTAAAGACATATGTAACTGCTGAGATAAAATCAAAGCTCCCTCTCCCCCCACATTTCCAGCCTATCTGCTTCAGGCTGTTTTTCCAGTGAGAAAGCATGTCCCTTCTTTTCAGCAACTGAGAACAAAGGCAATGTGGTCTAAGATGGAGGATCCTACTTCATTAACATATTCAAACATCTTGTAACCCACTCCAAGTCTTATGACTGCATGCAACTGGGTTGCAAAGAGTTAGATCACCTCACCTCTGTAATGGAAATTTACAGCAGGTCTCCATCTCAAGCCCCATGGAAAAATACAGATGTGATTTCCCGGCAACCTCAATACAATGCAATGCAATGCAATTACATTTGTTCATTTTTTGTTGTTGTTCAGTCGTTCAGTCGTGGCCGAATCTTCGTGACCCCATGGACCAGAGCACGCCAGGCACCCCTATCCTCCACTGCCTCCCGCAGTTTGGCCAAACTCATGGATTTTATGTCACATTAAAAGTTTCTGGCCATCCACTACATCTCGTGGGAGAAAGTTTCATAGTTTTAACTATGCTCTGTGTGAGGAGGTATTTCTTTTGCCCATCCTGAATATTCCAACAATATTCAGCTTCATTGAGTGGCTCCAATTTCAAGTATTATGACAGAGTGAGTGAAAACTTCTCCAATTCATTTATAATGGGACAAGGTCAAGGATCACAGTCAGAATTGCACGGAAAATGGAGCAATTGTCTGGTGTGCAATGATGCTTCTGTTTGTAACCAAAGTGTGTTTCCAGGGTTTAAATCAAGATTAAAAGTCTGCTCTTCTATCTTCTTCCCCATCATCCCACTGCATAGAACTATGTATATGGGTATTTAAAGAGGAGTATTGTGGAATATAATTCAGGAAACTCAAGTGCCTTTAATGAAAGGTTCCGCCTTTTTTTTTTCATTGACTGTGCTCCTAAAGCATTTTAACTTCCTGCAGTAGTTTAAAATGTTCCTCTGAGTATTATACTCAAGAAATTGCATGAGGATTACTCAAAGGAAGTTAAATTTCACATTAAGTAGCACGTGTACTTTCTGCTTTAGTTTATAGAAGAAAATTCACCCTCAGTTGTACAGTGGTACCTCAGGTTAAGTACCTAATTGGTTCTGGAAGTCCATTCTTAACCTGAAGCGTTCTTAACCTGAAGTGATCTTTCCCATTGAAAGTAATGGAAAGTGGATTGATCCGTTCCAGACGATGAAAAACACCCCCTAAAACAGCAATTTAACACGAATTTTACTGTTTAACTAGATCATTCATGCATAAAATGAAGGCAATAATCAATGTACTGTACTGTACTATTTGCTGAGAGGCTGCAGTAGAGGCAGCATTGGGGGAGCACTGCCAAGGAGGTAGCAGATCCAGCTTCCAAGGAGTATGTCACAAACGTTGCTGCAATATAGATTAGCTATATTGGAATGATGGGAGTCTGAGGCACTGTGAATAGCTGAGTTATCTATATATATAAAACGCAAGTGTCTCTGCATCCAGTCCGTGTGTCTCTGGGTTTGCGCTACTGAGCATGTGCCCCACGGACACAGGGATTGGAGCAGAGAGGCGGCAGTTGAAGCGGCGGTTGAAATGGAATGCTGGCGCACCAGAGGCTGAAGGGCGGCCGAGAAGGGAGGACACGCTGCCACTCTCGCTGCTGGGCAGAAGGAGGAGGAGAACCGGGGGGGCGAAGCCTCCCGGGAGATGATGCCGCCGCCGCCTCACCCCCCTCGCTTCCCCACCCACCGCCCCACACTCCGAAAGGGGCTGGGAGCCCCACACATCCGGAAGGAAACCTGTTCTACCTTCGTGCAGTAAGTATGTTTAGGACAGGAACAATAAAAGGAAACACGCCGTCATTTCTCCCTCAGGAATCTTAATGCCGTGTAGGGAGCGCATGGTTTGCCCTGCTCCCTGCACTTCAGGACTTTGGGTTTTGTGTCAGAAATGTTCTAGCGCCCGTTATTTTAACGGGTTTAAACCACTAGTGTTTTATATTCTAGTTCTGATTTGATGATAAAGTCCAGACCTTCAAGAAACCGTTGGTGAAACAGGAAGTTTGAAGCTAGCCACCCGTCGGAAGAACACACCCACATGTTGGAGTGACTTTGTGTACCTTCTCCAGCATTGTGTACCTTCTCCACCATTGTGAGGATGGACCCACGCGTCTGATAGACATTTGCAATACCATCTTTATCATTATATTGAACATTATATGGCACTTTGAATATTGCACTTTGTAGATTGCACTTTGTACCTGCACTTTGATGATTTAAAGCATATATAGCCTTTGCCTCTGATGAAATATCTATGAATGCCTTTTGTATTATGATACTGCCAGTTTAGTTTCATATTTATACAATTCTTCCAGTGATATACACGGTTTTGTATTTTATCTGAGGTACTGATACCATGACTGTCTGTTGTTGTTGCTACCGTAGCAGTGGCTGCAGCAGCTGGTGATGCCTTTCTTGCAGTCGCAAGTGGAGGGGTGCCTCTGCCACCGGCTCTCCTGGCCACAGGCTCCTGTTCCTGCTCTTGTGGGTGGCGGGGGGGCAGCAGGGGTGGGAGCGGGCAGACAAGTGCTCAGCCGTCTGACGCCACTTCTGCTGCTGCCCACCTCTGACGCTCTCAAGAGCAGGGATCGGGCGTAATGGGAGCATAATGGGAGAATGTAAGGCACTGACACTAGTCATTATCATTATTATTTTAATATTTTAATTGGTTTTTCCATATATACATCCTCTAACAATATTTCTCTAACAGTTTTTCGTATTTTCCTACCCCCTCCCCTGGACTTCTCTCATATTCCCATTTTGTTTTATTTCCATATTGTTCACCCTGCTATTGTTTCCCCAAAATTTTCCCAATACATATAATCTTTTATTATTATACTAGTGGTTTCAGCCCATTAAAATAACGGGCACTAGAACATATGTGCTCCAAAAAAATTTTTTTTTAATAAGAATTTATTGGCATTTTTCATAACACAACATAAACCCCACCCACACCAACATATATAACACAAATACAAACATAGCCAGGATTTTTCTTCTTACTTATATCCATAAAAAAAAAATTTCTTGTTTCGAATCTTGACACATGACTTCCCCTGCCTATTCACCTTCGGTTTTAAATCAATCTTCTTTTTTTTTATAACAACTTTTCTCTAAAAATTAACTTTAGTTAAAAATAAAACAATCATCTTAATCATCTTACTTTATCATAAATCTTAACAAAATATTCTCAAAAAATCTAAACTTATTTCTTCTTTCCTTTATCATGCTGCTATTAACATAAAATCTCAATATCTCCTTACTTATTCACAATAAACTTATAATTAACAACCTTCACCCTCCGATTTCAGATACCATAACAGACCATTTAGATTTTACAATTAATGCTTCACCCCACACCCCCTCTGTCCATTGTCTTTCTCTGTCTTTCGCCAGAACCAATCCTCGAGTTGTCTTCTTTTCCCAAATGTCCACAGATCCAGGCAACATTCACAACAGACCTTGCATCGAGCTTCAGGGTACACATCACGTCCTTCCTGGGCTCCTCCGCTTCTTTGTACCATGCTTCTACTTCTTGTAAATATCTTAGTTCCATGTCCCTTGCCCCCGAGCTCCCACCTCGGGGTCTGGATATTATAAATTTTCCGGTTCCAGGGCTGCCACCCCCAGAAACCGGTTCCTTTTCCCGGAGTCGCCCAGCCATTTCATAGCATCCTTCAAGCACCCCTTCCAGCTCTTTGCCAAGGTTTGCTTCCATTGTGTAAAATTTTTGAAAAGCCTCCTCTGTGGGAAGTTGATTCTTTTTATTTATAATCCCACTCAAAACTTGCAATTTGCGATTAAGCAGTTCCAGCTTCAAGACATCCAACAATTCTTCGTCCTTTAGACCAGAGTTCAAAACAAGTTCCAACACAAAGTCCAGCATTTTGAAAGGGAGGGTGGGTATCGAATTTCAGTTCCTGTCTCTTCCTTCCTTTGTTTCAATTGTTTCCCACGTCAGTCCAGATTTTCCATCGCCATTTTTTCTGAAGCCAGAGTGTAAAGACCAAAACTTTAGATGGAGATATTTTCTCCCCACTTTATCCCCGAAGGGAAAACTCAGCAGTCTCAGTTTTCAAATTCCGAACACTTTGTATCCATTATTGTAGCAGCAGTCACTTAAACTGGTTACTTTCTTTCTCTCCCGAAGGGAGGGAGGCAGGCTCCCTTTCCTCTTCCCCCCGGATCGTTCCAAAGATAGAAAAGTCAGCCAAATACTCACAACCACCGGGTTCTTTCAGATCACTAAGTACAGGTAGAACTTGGACGCTCATCACAGGCTTTGTCGCCGCATTTACATCCCGGTTGGGGCATGTCCCCTATAGCCCGGCTCCGTCGTCCCTTCACCCCCACTCCCCCTTTACAGGGGGAGCGAGGGAAGGGTTCGGAGCCACAACGGGCACAGCCGGGGAGCCCAGGGTGCGGGACGCTCTTCCCGCACCCCACCGGAGCCCCGCTTTGCGGTAGCGGGGCTCCAAACCCCCGGGATGGACTGGGCGCTTCGCAGCCGAAGCAGCCCACGACCACCCGCAATGGCGTCGCCGCCGGAAGTCTCAAATATGTGCTCCAAAAATTTTAAAAAGTCACTTGTTTCTTTAATTTTTCTTCTTTTGTTGTGGGATGGGTCGGAAAGTGGGATTTGGGGGTGCCCTCCAGCCTCAGCGGGTTTCTAGCTTTTCCGCCCAGCCAGTTCTCGAAGGACTGATCCTGAGGGAGGGAGGTTGCGGCACTCACCCTCCTTCTACAGGACTCTTAGGAAGGTGCCCCATCGCGCACCCCTGACCACCGCTGAACCCACGCAGCGGGGAACACCGCCGAGGAAGGAGGAGGAGGAGGAGGGCGCGGACCCAGCTGCTGCACACCCGCCCCGCAGGCGCCTGCTTGGAGCCAGTTGCAGCCTAACCAACCTCACAGGGCTGTTGTGGGGATTGTTCAAATTCCTGATAAGTTATTTGTGCAATGGCTGAAACACTTGGCCAGTTGGGAATCAAATTACAACCTTGATAATTCCACCCCAACCCTCAGTACAGCATTGTAATAATGTTATTATTAATTTATTATATAATATGGTATAATAATTCAGTCTCCCTCTGCAATATCAGGGAGCCCCTTTACACAATTTGGGTGCCTCTTTTCTCCCTTCAGCAGCATCCCTCAAGGACCCTAGGCCTGCCTCACCCGAAGCACACTTACCTGCCCCTTCTCAAATATGCTGCCGTCTGGTTCTCCTTTGCAAACTCTCTCCTATGTAACGGCTCCTAGCATGCCCGGCCCCAGAAAACTACACGTCCCATGCAGCTTAAAGCCATCTCCACAGAGCGACGCGCCTGGAGTGTATGACGGGAGTCGTAGTTTCGGTGGAGGCAAGCGGCTTGAGAGGCGGCGCTTGCGCAGTGTTGAGTTTAAAAACAGCCAAGCGGACAACATTTCCCATGAGCCTCTGCAGCACGAATTCTATTGGGAGAGCCGGGCGCTGCAGTGTAAGGCATGACGGGAGCCGTAGTCTTGGTTTTCTGAGGCGGGGAACAGAGAGTTATGGCGGCGGCCTCATCTTCCACGGGCCCGAGTGGGCCCGACGAAGCTGTGGTGACCCCCGGGGCGCTGCAGTACAGCCTCTTGCTGGAGCACTTGGTGGGCGAGAAGTGCGGGCCGAGGCAGGCGAGCGCCTTGGACCCGGTGTCCCTTGGGGGCTTCCCGGCGCCAGCCAAGAGCCCCGAGCAAAAGATTGTCGAGCGGGCCATGGAGAGCTGCGGCTTCAAGGCGCCGCTAGCCTGCGTCGGGGGTAGGTCGCGGTGAGGAGGGAAGGAAAGAGGGATTTTGTTTGGTGGTGGGGCGTCTCTTTTTTTTGGTTTTGTGAAAAGTTACTTCTCGGGTCTTCCCATCGGCCTACCTTGCAGGGTTGTCGTGAGAAAGACCTTAAGCGAAGAGCGCATGCATCAGTTATGCTCATTAGGGTCGGTGCAGCTATATTTGTGGTAAATAGCATTTGTGGTGATTTTTATTTAAACTGCTCTGGGCCGCTCCCGGGCTGCTAGGCCTCAGGGCTCTTGTTTGTAGCGGCGGCAGCGGCAGCGTGACCTCCTTCCTCGGCCTCCCCTCTCTTATGAAGCGCGGACGTTCCGATTCAACCGCCCCGCTTCAACTGCCGACGCTGCTCGCGGCCCGATGTCTCTCCGTCCAATCCCTGTGTCCCTGGGGCACATGCGCAGTAGCGCAAACCCAGAGACACACGGCCTGGACGTAGAGACACTTGCATTTTATATATATAGATACAATTGTGATTGTTTATTCAAATCCTGCCAATGAGTCCAGTTCTTTATGTCAGTGTTTTTCAACCACTGTTCTGCGGCACACTAGTGTGCCGCGAGATGTTGCCTGGTGTGCCGTGGGAAAAATTGTGTTTATTTGATTCCTATTCAAGAGAATTACTTTATATATAGTCAATATAGGCACAGAGTTAAATTTTTTAACATTTTCTAATGGTGGTGTGCCTCGTGATTTTTTTCATGAAACAAGTGTGCCTTTGCCCAAAAAAGGTTGAAAAACACTGCTTTATGTTGTCTCTTCATATATATTGTAAATGGTTCTCATTCTCTTTTAAAGTCTTTGTTGTCCTTTTCATGTAGTTTATCTGTTAGTTTTGCCAGTTCTGCATATTCCATAAGTTTCCCTTGCCATTGTTCTTTCGTTGGTATTTCTTCTGTCTTTCAAGCTTGTGCTAATATAATTCTTGCCGCTGTTGTTGTGCACATAAATTATTTCCAATTTTCCTTTTTTATATCTTGATCTAAAATTCCTAGGAGAATGCTTCTGGTTTTCTTAACAAAAGTCTTTTTAAACATTTTTTTTCAATTCATTATATATCATTTCCCAATACTTTCTAACTCTTTTTGCATTCCCACCACATATGATAAAATGTACCATCTTTTTCTTTACATTTCCAACAAGTTTTTGATCCCTTTTTATACATTTTAGCCACTTTCTCTGGTGTAATATACCATCTATACATCATTTTCATGTAATTCTCTTTCAATAAGATACAATCTGTAAATTTTAAATTCACCTTCCACATCTTTTCCCAGTCTTCAAGTTGTATGTTGTGACCTAAATTCTGTGCCCATTTTATTTGTGCTTATTTTACCATTTCATCCAATGTTTCCCCATATAGCAGGAGATTGTACATTTTTTAAAGTAATTTCATATCATTCTCAATTACGTCTTTTTGAAAGTTTGAAACTATGTAGCTGAAATCTTTCTTATTGTCTTCCTTAAACTGTTCATTTAGTTTTCTATGATACAGCCAACTTTTGTAGAAAGGTCTTCAATTCCTCATATTCTTTCAACTTTAACCCTTTTCCCACCTCTGTTAATAATTCTCTATACGTTGGCCAATTTCTCTCTTACTAAGAGGTTTTAATGCTAATGCTTCCACCAGCGAGAACCACCATGGAGTTTTTGGTTCTAAAAAATCTTTGTTTATTCCATACTTTTATAAGCGTTTTTCTTATTATATGATTATGAAAACCTTTGTGTTTTTTATCTTTCCCATTCCATAAATATGAATGCCAACCAAATCTATTATCATGTCCTTTCAAATCCAAGATTGTCATCTCTCTCTAATTTAATCCAGTCCCGAATCCATGTGATGCAAGCTGCTTCATAATACAATTTTAGGTCTGGGAGGGAGATCTGTTTATCTGCTCTTATATTTCTATTCAAAACCTCCAGGACCAAGATGAATAGTAAAGGTGATAGCGGACATCCTTGTCTCATTCCTTTTTCTATTTTAAATTGATTCGTTATCACCTGGTTGATAATTAATTTTGCATTTTGTTCTGTATATACAGCTTATATCCCTTTTATAAACCTTTCTCCATATTCCATTTCTTCCATCACTTTCTTCTTAAAATCCCAAGATATATTGTCAAATGCTTTTCCTGCATCTATAAACATCATTGCTGCTTTTTTTCTCATTTCTTACTTCTAAGTATTCTATTACATTTAAAATATTTCTTATATTATTTTTCATTTGTCTACCTGGAAGGAAACCCGCTTGATCTGTATGTACATAAATATTTAAGCCCTTTTTCAATCTATTAGCTAAAATATTAGCAAATATCTTATAATCATTATTCAATAACAAAATAGGTCTATACTTTTTTATCAAGGTCAGATCTGTATCTTCTTTTGGAATCAAAGTAACATAAGCTTCCTTCCATGTTTCGGGGATTTCTCCTTTTGTTAATATTTCATTCATTATATCTTTCATTGGGTTTACAAGCTGTTCTCTAAGTGACACCAGTCATTACTGAATGCTTGATGACTCATCAAAATGAAGTTACCTTACTTTTCTGTGTATAAGACTAGGGTTGTTTTTTTTTAACTAAAAACTAAAAAATAATGTTAAAAAAGCGGGGTAGTCCTATACAGGGGGGCAATCTCCCCCCATTTTCTTAATTTTGAGTCCCCCAAAATAGGGGGCATCTTATACACAGGGGTGTCTTATACGGCACTTATTAGAAGAGATGAAATGCGCACAGATGTCCTCAGAATTAGTTAAACCCTTCCTTCCTTCCTTCTCTTATTTTTGATATGTATTGACATAGGAAACCGTCTTGTGCCAAGTCAGACCATTGGTCCACCTAGCTACGTTTTGCCTACACTGACTGGCAGTGGCTCTCTGGGGTTTCAGACTGGGATCTATCTCAGTCCTCCCTGGAGTTGCCAGGTATTGAAGCAGGGACCTTCTTCAGGCAAAGCAGATACTCTGCAACTGATCTATGACTCTTCAGATTTAATACATTTTTTTTCAGCAAACCTCTAGCTAATTTTTTTTCTTGTGCTTAAGTTGTTGTTAATGTTAAACCTATTGTCAAGCTGAGATATGCTTTAAAGCTTTGCTAACTTCAAGTATGTCCTCATCTGGAATTTCCTTTCTGTCTTCAGTCTCCTATTCGAACCTATGAAAACACCAGACATTAAAGTGAATAGTTAACCTGGAACAACTGATTGTGCAAACAGTTTGTCTTAGGCTTCAGCTTTCACCATGGCATTGCAGGTGCATCCTCATAAAGGGAAATTGTAACATGGAGAGTGGCTGTGAATTATGGACTTATCAGGCAAAAGTAATGATGACATCATTCAGATGGCAGTAATAAAGATAAATGAAATAAAAATTCAAAAGCACTTTAACGAGTGCAAATGCTATAGCTAGTCCTTTCAATAGGATTTCAATCATGGCCCTTTGTTTACAAGGAACTTTGTTATATACACACACAACATTTAAATGAAACTAGCACACACACACAAAAACAGAGTGAGATGGGCAGAATCAGAGAAAGTAAAGCACTTATTGCATCTTCCCACATAAAATGTGTTTTATTGCTGCTTGAATAATGCAAACAATGCAGTCGTAAAGCATTCTTTTTGTATCTTTTTTAGTATTCACAGTGAGCTTGTGTGGTCTAAAAACAATTTAAAATGAATAGAGGAAAAAAACCGCTGCTGCTTTTACTGATTCCAATATTGGATTCTTTTCTCTTTCCTTCTTCCCTCCTATGAATACACAGCAAGTCAATCTGGTCTATCTTGATGGTTGAATAAGCTCTTTGATTTTTGAATTATTCTGAGATTAACTGAATTTGAAATGTGTGCTGCATGCAACATCTTGCTGGCCCAGAAAGATGAGCTTTGTTATTGACAGAGAAAAGTTGCAAAACTACATTTTCCATTATTATTACTCACTCACGCTGAACTTGCGTCCCCCACCTGTCAGGCTGCCTGGCTGCCATCAAGGCAAGGAGAGATGGAGTTGAAAAGTTCAATTTGCTGTATTCTCTCCTGACCAGCTTGAACTTCACAGAGTTAAAAGTGGTTCTAGCACAAAAGGCAGCATCTCCCTTGTACACCTCAGGAGAAGAATAGTGCACATTATGTGAGGCATTGCCCAAGACCAGCACTAGGCATGGTGTCTGGAAGCAGAGTCAACAATGCGCTGGAGCATTAATGAGCTCTGAAGGGAGCTATTAATCAGGCAACTGTCCAAAGAAAGGGGCATAGCTCAATGGCAGAGCATTTGCTTTGCATGCTGAAGGTTCCAGGTTCAATCACTGGCATCTCCAGCCCTTGTAAGGCTCAAATAGAACCCCATCTGAAACCTTGGAGAGACCCACAGTGTCTACCCTGCATGCAGAAGGGTTTAGTTTAGTGGGTAAGACTAAGAATATCCTGTCTGAAACCCTAGAGTCATTGCCAGTCAATTTAGACAATTCTGAGCCAGCTGGCCCAATAGCCTTCTACGGCAGCTTCCCATGTTCTGGAGGAGACCGGGGGGCTTGAATGGTCACTGCCTTTACCACGCCCTCTGCTAACTCATTTCCTATAGGCAGGTGATGGCTTGCAGTTGGGCCTTCTCCTTCCTCCTGAGTAGATTTTTCCTTCCAAGTAGACCCTCCAACCAGAGTAGAACCCTGCTGTAGAGCTATGCTTCTGTGTCTTTTGCTTTCCCCTCTACTATGCTGCTAGAGGTTCAAGGTACAATGATGAAGGACTGATGAACAAGGCAGGTTTGCAATGGGATCATTGGTAGGGTGGGGCAAGTGATACATCCCTGAGATGGTGCTCTTCAGCCTGCCTGTGGACTAGCACTGCATCCCCCATGTCTTCACTTGGGGTATGGTGCTCCAAGCCTTTTCCTTCAGGTGGCTGAGGCAAGGTCTAGACATGCAGCTTTATGAGACAATAGAAAACTACAGTGAACTTTACCACTTTATGTTAGCAGTCTTCAGGCGCTTACTTTTGTTTTCCCTGACATTTTTGTGAGTGCTGCCCCTTGCTTTTTTGGCAAGAATAGAAATCCATGTGGTTGTGTGTGTGTGTGTGAGAGAGAGAGAGAGAGAGAGATTTTGTTGTCTTTGTTGTTTTAAAAATTGCATTGTATTTGAATTTTGCAAATCTGTGTTATTCTGTGTGAGTTGCTTCGTGGATCTCTTCTGACTGAAAAGTGGCATATAAGTAAACAATCACAATCATAAATGCCTGCTCCCACATTTCCACTTTTGTCAGAATTCTCAGACATTCATAGTCACGATGCAGGTAGAATACATTCACAAATACCATTTGTACCCGTTGGCAAGTTTTTGTTTCCACAGTAGTTGATGTGCTATTATTCCATTATAGATGTAGAGGGATCACCCCCCCCCCACCTTGGTTTTATAAATGTACTTGCCACACATCAATCATATTTCTCATACATACACATAATTAAAATTTAGACTTTTAATTGACTATGTTGGAGGGTATTAAAAACAGTGCTATTGTTGAATCCAGTAATTGTTTTAAATCACGTTTTGTGGCAAGTCCATTTGCAGGAGAGATTAAAATGAAAAGGAAACATATCTGCTCTGCCCAAACTCCATTGTGTGGTGGTGGTGCCTTAACATTGGAACAGCCCTTGCTGGATCAGACAAAAGGTCCAGCATCCTGTTCTCACAATGGCCAACGGGATGCCTATGGGAAGCCCGCAAGCAGGGCCCGAGCATAAAAGCATCTCTGTTGACTTGTGATCTCAAGCAACTGATATTCAGAGGCACAGGCAGAGCACAGCCACTGTGGTTAGTGCCCACTAATAACCTTCTCCTCTTTTAAAGCCATCCAGCTTGGTGGCCATCACTGCCTCCTGGGGGTGCACATTGCATAGTTTAACTATGCTCTGCAATAAGAAGGACCTTCTTTTATATGTCCTGAATTTTCCCACACACATCTTCATTGGATGACCCCAAGTTCAAAATGTATGAGAAAGGAAGAGAAATGCACCATAAATAATTTTATACACCCTCTATCATGCCCTCACCCTTACATATGTATTTTTCCAAATCAATGCCCCTCACCCACCCAAACTTGTAAGCTTTCATCCTAGGGGAGTTGCTCCAACCTCTTGATCATTTTGATTCTAGGCAGGGCTAATCTAGGTCATGGTGTCTGGGAGGCAAAAGTCCAGAATACAGTAAACCCACAATTTACGTGGGGTTTATAATCTGGGGATCTTGCCTAAAGCCAAAATTGCATATAGCCAAAACACTTTGGATGTGATGATGGGTGGGATTTCCCAGATGCCCACCCCTTTTCTGCCCATTTACTAACTTATTTACTTACTTACTTATTTTGCCACCTGCGTAAAGCTGAATGTGCACAAGTTAAATGTGTGTAAACTGCAGGTTTACTAAACTGCCTTGTCACAATAGCAACTTCTATCCTGTGCCCTTTCTATGTCTTTAAATTATTTACTGTAAGTTCTGTGCCCACATTTAGATGCTGTGCTGCTGAGCTAGAGTCCTTACCACTGGGAGGGCCCTGGCTCAGTAAACCAAATATTTTCATGTGAAAGGCTCCAGGTTCAAAGCCTACCATCTGTAAGAGTCTTTCCATTGTAGGCTCAGGTTGTATAAATGTGTCAATAAACCATATATCATAAAGACACCACAGTCTCCACTCTACCTCTGAGGAAACACAACCCCTCGTTAAGCGCCTGAAACCCCTGGCTTCTGGCACTGCTCAGAGACTGGGGTGGCATGCAACACTACACTGGTGTCCACTATCAATGGATGTTTTATACCAAAACAACTCCTTGGTGTGGGACTACATCATTCAGTCCAGGGCAGCTCTGCAAAATACATCTCCTTAATATTACATTCCATGAGCACCTAGCATATATAATTGATATAAATTATATATTCCTCATGTGCCATGCTAGCAATGAGTAATAAAGCACAATATTTATGAAGAAAGACAGCAATTATCTTATTAAATCAGACAGCTGTAATATTTTAGTACAGGTCTCTTCAGCCTGTACTATATTCAGCAGTGATTGTGAGTATAAAAGAACCAATTAATGCTGCTGTAATACTAAGAAATATCCCACACCAATGTGGCATGAAGTATGCTCTGGGAATAACAAAATGTGGAGATGGCCACCAACTTCAATGGAAGAGTACTTCTTCACACAGCACAAAGCGTACACAAGGCCACCACTTTGAAATGCTTCAGAAGGGAAATAGACTAATTCTTGGGGTTCTCAGTGGCTACTAGTTTAGATGGCTGTGCACTACCTTCAAGATCAGAGGCATCATGCCTCTGAGTAGCTGTCATTGGGTAAGAGTGTGAGTATGAGTGTATTCTACTTACAAATTTCACAGAGGCATCTCATTGACCATCTTGGGAACAGAATGCTGGAATGGTTAAGGCCTTTAGTCTAAACCAGCAAGGCTCTTAAGACTTTAATGTCAACATGAATCCGTTGGGATAGGCTGTCCAGAGCTTTGGGGTGCACTGTCATAGTATAACCAGAATGGCCAAATGCATTTCACCTTTCCATCTGATTCCAGGAAATCTGGTTTTGTTAACTTTTTAGGTGGTACAGGATTGTTTTATAGGTCACGCATCTTTCTCTGGGGCCAGTGAAAGGCTGGACGTGGGTAAACAAACTGAAACTGAAACTAGACAGGTCAGAAGTGCAGTTGGTACATTGGATGGTTGATTCATGAATTGGTTTTCTGATTTAGACATATGTTTCCCACAAAGCAGCAAATGCATACTTTGGGAGTATCCTTTGCTCCAGAATCTTTTGCTTAAATAAGTATTTGAATAGATATTTTTGGAGATTTAATAAAAATGATATAAAAAAGAACTAGAACTATTTAAAGAGCATCGTTTTTCAATGTTACCTGCAGTTATACCTCAGCAGTTGCAGTGTGTGGAATGATGGACTGTGCATTGGAGGTTGTCCTCTTATTCATGTGCATGCAGTTCCCTAGAGAACAGGGCACACACACACTCAGAAATCATGAGCAGGCAGCTTGGGAACTCTACACACTTTTCTCAGACAGCTAGTGTGGCATAGTGGTTAGAATGTTAGAGTGTTGGACTGGGACATGGGAGACCAGAATTCAATTCCCGACTCAGCTCACTAGGTGACATTGAGCCAGCCACAGTCTCTCAGACTAACCTACTTCATAGGGTTGCAAGGAGAAAATCTGGAGGGGATGGAACCTTAAGCACCTTGGAGGAAAGGTGGGATATAAATGTAAGAAATAAATTTTATATAACAAAAGTTTAATGGCAAAAAATGTGACCAATAGTTTACCAGGAACAAGTTCCAGAAAAAGTGACTATTCCTAGGTGAAATAGGGTAATCTGCAGCACGTAGGTAACTGAACTAATACATTAGAGTTATCCAATTAAACCTTTAAATTAATCATCAAATTAAATGTTTGCAATTCACCGTATTAACCTCAATTAAAAAAAATTTACTCAGTTTTCGGTCAGCCAGTCCAAATCTCACAACTCTTATCCATCACTGATTTGTCAGAATCAGACAACAAATATGTGATTTCTTTTCCCTTCATCACCATCAGGTGTCTTACTTTGCTCTCAGTTCAAAATACGAGGATCAGTATAATAAATAATGGTAAAGATATTCTACTGCTTGAGCACCACATGTGCAAAGATGTTGTTCCGCTTGTATTTTGCTATAAGAGTATTTAATATGAAGAAAATACACCCCCCAAAGAGTTCATTTTGCCCAAGAAATGACACATCCCATCAAGCTGAGAGAGTGTGGTTACTCCTATTAACATAAATGTTTAACTATGTTTTTTGAAATATTTAAATGTTTCAGAACAAGAGTATGTGAAAAGGAGAAGCATTAGTGTTGTAATCATGTGTTACACTGGATTAAATATGGCAGAAACAGATCTCATTCCATGATAAGTACTATCTCCCAGGCCTCTCTTCTGCTTTGCAATTCAGCCTTCCCTCCAAATGCTGGATTTCAGATTCAAGGCACAAAGAGAACGGGCTGCCAAATATCTATTCTTTGCTTTCACCTTTAATAACATGCATCCTCCCCTTTCTGTTAGAAGGCTTTTTGGTGTTTGCTTCACACTACTGACATGTGTGCTGCTCCCAGCTCTCTCTAAGGCATGATTTATACATTATCAAAGCAAGATGGTTCTGATTTCGGAAAGGTAGGGTGGGGACAGAACCACCTTCTGCATGGCCGAATCCACACTGCATCTGTAGTTTATGCCATGAAGTTCTCCCAAGCCATAGATAGAATTTACATGTGCATGGTTCATGAAAACCCACATCAACTGATAGGCAACTCTCAGAAACCTTCTCGGACCAAAATCCAGGACAGAAAAATCTCTATGTTCCCCCTTCCCACATCCCCTGAAGCCATTCCCTGCCATTCCCCAATCCCAAAACACATGCATACACCCTTCTCTTTCCATACGCCCCCCAATATTTCTCAGATGAAAATGGGGACATTTCTCACTTCCCCACTCCTCATCCACTCATTTTTGTCCGTCTGTACTCCCCAGCACTTCCTATCAGAGAGAAGGAGATCAGCAATGGTGGCCATGGAAAGGTCATGGGGAGGCAATGGGGTGCTCCCTCACAGCCACCACTCCAACTCAGGACAAGCTCTGGCTAATCCTCCTCCCCAAGCTTAGTGGCAGCAATTCTGGTGGGGAAAATAGGGACATTCCAGGATCAAACCAGAAGTTCGGGTGGCTTTTGTAATTCCAGGACTGTCCGTGGAAAATAGAGACACTTGGAGGGTATGGCTTTCCTTATCTCTAAGTAAGTAGCCACCGTAAGGGCTTCCAAAATTCACTTTTGTTGTCCTTCTGTTAGTCCCCAAAATGCAGGAATTAAAAAATGTATGAGCATCTGCAAATAACCCAAATTTATCCCAAACTACGTTAATGCAAGCAATCATTTCTAGCCAGGAAGACACTGCAGGACATGTCCTCAACATATGCCTCAAAGAGCCATTTCCAGTATTACATTACAAGCATCTGTCTGAAGAAGCCCAACCCTTCTATTACATGGAGTCCAACATAACAAAAACATCAATTTTTTGTTTTTTTAACCTATTATTATTGTGAGCTTCTTTGAGGGGGTATTGTAGGCAGGTTCTGTTGCTGCTTTTATTGCCCTAACAGTTTAAAATGTTCTAAATTGTTTTTTAACTGCTTTTAACTTGTGTGCTTTTAATTTGGGGGGTTTTATTGTTTTTAAATTAACCAACGTAGGATGTGCCTGGGAAAGAGTTGCTGGGGAGAGGGGCAGGGGATTCTGAAATCACAGTGCTTCTGAGCAAGGGGAAGTATAGGGGGCACATGAGATATGAGGCACATGGCACCAGCAGTTAGTGACTGTGATGTGCTGGACATGCACATGATATTATACAACTATTTGGATGTGTCATTATTTGTTTTTGTATCTGTTTTGGAACAAGTTCTGTTAGTCAAGCTTTTGATTCATATTTATGGGTCTGGACAGTTTTTTATTCCAATAGAAGTCCGTTTTTATCCATCCTATTGCTTCAAGCTGCACAATATGAATTGAAGAGTGAAAAGGTTTCTTTGGGTGATTAACATTCTGTGACCTTTTAAATGTGTTTGAAGGGGGTATTTTTTGTTTTGTTTTTATCTTATTATGTATTTTGTGTTCTCATTTTGTATTTTTATGTTGTGAGCCATCCTGTGATCTTCGAGTGAATGGCAGTACATTGGAACCTCGGGTTGCGAACATGATCCATGCGGGAGGCACGTTCGCACCCTGCAGTGTTCGCAACCCACAGTGCCATGTCTGCGCACGAGTGGGTTGCGATTCGGCACTTCTGCGCCTGCACGAGTGCCGAAACCCAGAAGTAACCCATTCCGAAAACACATAACTTGAAGCATCTATAACCCGAGTTACCACTGTATACAAATTTAATGAATATTATTATTAATAATAATAATAGTTGCTCATTCATTGTTGAACATACAAATATTAAATCAGAACTAAATCAAATATATGTTCTGTGGCGATTCCTGTATTGAATTGCCTGCCCACCAGTTTTGACAGTTGTTCTCAAAAGTATAAGGGGGGGGGACTCCAATAAATTGTATAGGTGAGACATTTTCCAATGCAGAAGCCTTGAGCTTCAGTTTGCAGAGATGCACATCTCCTTTTTCACAGGGTGAATCTTAGAGTAATGCTCATTTCCTCCAACTTTGCCTCTCTCTCTTTTCCCCAAAGCTCCTTCCTTGCAATAGATTGAGCTATATGAAAAGAATGTGCCAAACATGCCATCTTCTTTTTTGCTTGGTTCTCTTAAACTCTACAGTGCACATTCCCCATTTTCTTCCCTCGCTCCCTTTTAACAGCCTCCCCAGTTGCCGTCATCTTCACACATTAGACCTCATTAAATGTCGGATGCATTCACAAATCCATCTGCCTCTCAGCAGAGACCCATGGGAAGAGGTATTCTAATAGTCCCCATTTGCTTCTTTTTTTAAAAAAAGTGATAGAAGCAGACCCCTCTCTACACACATACTAAAAATAATAATAATAAAGTCCCTCCTAGCTTTTTCCTCCTTTTTTTTTAGACAAGCTTTGGAAAACTAATTCAGTCTGATATTAGAGCCTTTTACTAACTGGTCATTCCTAATTACACATACAAGAGAACATACACAAATTGAATGCAGCGGAAGCTTTTCTGATACACAATAATTTCCCAAGGATAACTACATAATTTTTCACATACCTTCCAACTGTGCCTAATAAATCGCGTAAATGTTCTTTCTCCCCACAAACACCCTGCATTGTGCTGGCTCCTGATGCATGCTGAACTTCATACTGCTTGCTGACAGGATAGTCTGCCATATTTCAGATTAAAATAAGGAAATTCTTATGGATAATGGCAAGGGGTCAACAAGGGAATTATGGGGGTCTGCCACCTTCAGGAATACTCCAGCTCTACCCCTAGCCCCAGCCCAATTTCTAGCCTGTTTTTTAAAATACGTTTATCACTCTTTTTACTCAGGGTGCTATAAGGGAAACTGTGTGTGCTTATTTTGCTCAAATCCTCCCTAAGCAGTAAATTAACTTCCTAAAATATGATTCTACTCTGTCATGCATGCTTTATTTGAGATGGCTGTAAGGCAGGGGGTTGAACTGGATGACCCTCAGTGTCCCTTCCAACTCTACAATTCCAGGATTCTAGGATTCAGCTAAATCATACTCAGAGTAGACAATGCTTTTGGTTAAGTTGGATCAGTGAGTCTAAGTATGGCTTGGTCAGGTGCAAACCATAATCAAAGAGAGAGAAAATGTATCATCATTTTTAACAACAAATATGTGCATAATATTTGCATACACAAATTTCTATTTGTAGTGAGCAATGGGGAAGAACTGGATGCTCTTCATTCAGGAAGCAGAACATTCAGTGTGTGAGTTCAGAGTTCCCATGCAAGGCCATGGTCTCTCAGGCCTCATCATCATTGTGGTCCTTTTCAAATGCATCAACTGAAATCAGTAAGACGTGGATTTTGGCAGAACTGTGCTTACTTTTTTCTTATTCACTGACCTTCACAACATCTCCCTTTTTAGATACCGGTACTCATTACTGCTGCTTGAAAGGCATATTAGTTTGCCTAACGGTGACTTTCCTACAGCAAATATATTTTACATGGCTACTCCTTTCTGGACCATTCAGTTGCATGAATGAATTCCAATCTCTGGGCAGTTTCCAAACTGAAACGGTGGTTTGGGGTGACATGGGCATGTAGCCCTGACAACCTCCATTTCAGAATCCTCCTGCAGCAGGCACTTTTTCCTGTGGTGAAATCATGCCCCCTGTAATATTGGCAGCCTCACCCTTGCTTGTCTGATGCTGAATATCTCACCTTTTGTCAGGGTAATGACTCTGCTATCACCTGTCTTTGTTCTTGGATAGCACCTCTTTAAGACCATATCCTGAGGAGGCTGGCTTGACTTCAAACCCCACATTTACTAATTTCAGAAATTATAAGAAGTAAGAGAGTCATTACTTCTTATCGGGGCTTGCTTGCCTGCCAGTAATCATTGCACCACCTTTCCTCCAAGGAGCTTGAGATGGTGTACATGGTTTTCTTCTTCCTCGTTATATCCTGACAGGAACCTTATGAGGTAGGCTAGATTGAGAGATGGTCACATGGCAAGGTTCATGGCTGAATGGGGATTTGAACCTTTGTCTCCCAGACCCTAGTCTAACACACTAACCAGTACATCACTGTGGCTTTTGCCTTCCACTTGCTACAGGCCTCACTGCTTACAATTCCCCCACTTAGGATAACATTATATGCATCTGATGCAGTGAACTCTAGTGCACTAAAGCTTATGGCATAATAAATTGGATACTCTTTAAGATACCTCTAGACTCTTTGTTGGTTTTGAATGTGATGCCAATGAAGAGGAATAAGCGGCAGATGCTTTTAAATTAAGTCTAGTGCATTATGTAATCTTTGCTCACACTTAATCCCAGCCTTCTAGCACCTAACAAGAAGTGGGAAATTACATTTATGCTTTGCCAGCCTATCAGTTCTGTCAAGTTGAGGTGGTTTTGAAATCTATCCATCATTTCCATGCACATAAAATTTATTGTCATTCAGCATATTTTATATATCCACATACATTTTATTTCAGGGGTGTTTGGCCAGTATGTTTATTTCTTTAGGCATTTATAGATGTCGTGCTTAGCATAAGCCAAAGAATGCTTTAGCACTAAGAGGCTGCAGAGCTTGATAATATTAGGCAGACATTGTATAGTGCCGCTTGATGACATGAGTGAGTGGAACAGATTGCTTCCACTTAAGTGTGAGTAACAGTCAAGTAAGATCTCAGACAAAAGGTATAAGGAATTTACAAACTCTTAAATTGAGCTCCTCTGTGAATCCTCTGCTAATGCTTTTTCTCCAGCTAACTTTCTTTCTTTCTGCCACCTCTTTTGCTCTTTCCCCACCATGCAACACACATTAGATTAAGTAAAGGGGTTCAGGTTTCCCACTTCTGCTTTAACAGAACACGACTGGCCCTCTCATACCTGCTGTTCACTGCTTGGTCCGCAAATTATGTCCATATGGTTTGGGAGAAGGGGGGCGCCAACTGTGGGCAAAGCAGTGGATGCAGCTCTTCCCCTACAACCCTGCACCTTACATAAGAAGAGCTTGCTGGATCAGCCCACTGACCCATCAAGTCCAACATTGTACTCACATGTCATATTATACATGACAAAGCTATCTTTAGCCATCTCACCCCTTGCTTTTCCCTTAAGACTAATTGCAGTCGTTAACAGTCATCAACAGGTTTTCCACACCCATCAGCCAATCCCCCATTCCCACCACCCTTCTGAGTAATACCCCTCCTCACTCTCTCACTATATATAAGGGTCTGGTGACTTCTGTTTCAGTGTATCTGAAGAAGTGTGCATGCACACGAAAGCTCATACCAAGAACAAACTTAGTTGGTCTCTAAGGTGCTACTGGAAGGATTTTTTATTTTTGATTTTATATTTTGTTTTGACTATGGCAGACCAACACGGCTACCTACCTGTAAATCAGGCATCAAGCAGGACCTGAGCACTATTCCCCACTCCTGGGGTTTCTAGCAAGTGTATTCAGAAGCATTTCTGCCTGCAGCAGCATAGCAAAGGTAGCATGGCTAGGGTTTTAGCAAAAAAATGCAGTTAACGGCTAGAATCACCTGGTAGAGGTAAACTGGGTGGAAGAAACATACTGGAAGGAAGTCCACTCCCTCCATTGTAGCCTCACATGTGCTATTGACTAAAAATTTGATTAGGGGAAGGAGACAGCTGCCTCCAACATCATCACAGTAAGTTCCCCCCTTCCCCTGGACCACCATGAGATGGTTTAGGGACCACCACCCTTACAATCATACCCCTGTTTCCTCCCCATCACCTCAAATTTGGCCAAAACATCAGTTTTGATTGAATTTGGTACAGTCCTCATCATTACAGATAATGAAAACCAATGAAGAAGGTCATGATGAATTCTCATTTTCAAAGCTGGGGAAACTCGGCTCTAGAAGTAGTGAGGCATACTCAAGAACTGGCGACGCCTTGCAGGAGGTGGGATATTCTGGCAACCATGCATGGGTGAATATTTTTCTATCTGAAGTTTAGGTTTACATTTCCACGTACGTTTTGTTGTTGTTTGTTTTTTAGTTCTCATACAATCAGTAGTGAAGTTGGGTGTGCTGGTGCTCCCCCATGCAACAATGCATGAGGGAAGTTTGAACATCCTGTAGATTTTAAGCTCCTTGGGGCAGAGCAGCCTCTCCTTAAATTCTTTCTGAAGTGCCACTTTGTGTCATTAATAACAACTAAACAAGCAATATGTGTGCATCTAGTCATGGAGAAGGTCTGCAAGGAGGCTTGTACTTGTGCTTGCTTGAACATGCAAAGAACCCTCAATGTCTTGCATTTAAGTGGGCAGAAGTGAAAGCCTCCTGTGGACTTTTTCCTGACATGTCCTGGTTTTCAGGTGTAAAAATGGTGTTGGGGGGAATTTTGTCAAATCAGCAAAAATGTCAGGGAAAACCCGGACGTATGGCAACTCGGTGGAAAAAGCAGCAGAAACAGATTAAATCATTATTTTCAGGTTTGTTCTTCCAACAATGGTTTCCTCAACAATGTTGGAATGTTGGGGTCTTCCAAAAAAAAAAAAAAACAGCAACAGGAATTTTATTTTTGGGTTACAGGTAGGTAGCTGTGTTGGTCTGCCGTAGTTAGTCGAAACAAAATTTAAAAATTCCTTCCAGTAGCACCTTAGAGACCAACTAAGTTTGTTATTGGTATGAGCTTTCGTGTGCATGCACACTTCTTCAGATACACTGAAACAGAAGTCACCAGACCCTTATATATAGTGAGAGAGTGGGAGGGGTATTACTCAGAAGGGTGGTGGGAATGGGTGATTGGCTGATAGGTGTGGAAAACCTGTTGACGACTGTTAACGACTGCAATTGGTCTTACAGGAAAAAGCAAGGGGTGAGATGGCTAAAAATAGCTTTGTCATGTATAATGAGATAAGAATCCAATGTCTCTATTCAGACCAGGTCTCTCCATGGTTTTAAGTTTGGTAATTTGTTTCAGTGTATCTGAAGAAGTGTGCATGCACAAAAGCTCATACCAATAACAAACTTAGTTGGTCTCTAAGGTGCTACTGGAAGGAGTTTTAATTTTATTTTTTGAAATATGGCAACCCTATTTTTCCCAGCCAACATGGAGATGTTCAGGGACTGAGCATGATAGGAACATGGGGAGCAGGATTTCCTGCATTCCACCTACAGATTCAGTTTCACGTGTTCATGCAGGCACCAGGACATACCTGTAGATACGCACACATCCAAATACAAGAGTGAGAGGGTAATCTTAGAATCTGGTTAAAATTGCAAATAACTTCAGAAGAAAAACAACCAGTACAACTTCAGTCCTGTCAGCACGCATTGTTGAAGCACCTCTTTTGGCAATTCTGAATGCTAAGAAATCACAATTAGATGCACACCCTGTCAAAAATAATTTTAAATCAGCTTGGGTGGAGTGAGCTTTATAAAGGGTGCCCGACCGTAAAACAAAACTAAGCAAAACAAAAACTCAGGAGCTGTTTCTAAAGTTGAAGGCATCATTCAACTATGTGAAAGTTGAAGGCATCATTCAACTATGTGAAAAAACCCTCAAGGATTTAACAAAGATGAGAGTGAAATGTCAGTCCTTCCTTGATTTCATCTGCAGTTACATCTTAAGTTTTTGAATGGTCACGGACAAAGCTAAGCACTGAGCTGGGTCTATCCAGACATTGCCCACACAGACAGCATTGTCTCTATATAATAACTGTTACAGGTGGGTAGCCGTGTTGGTCTGCCATAGTCAAAACAAAATAAAAAAATTCTTTCCAGTAGCACCTTAGAGACCAACTAAGTTTGTTCTTGGTATGAGCTTTCATGTGCATGCACACTTCTTCAGATACACTGAAAGGAAGTCACCAGACCCTTATATCTGAGTAATACCCCTCCCCACTCCCTCACTATATTTAAGGGTCTGGTGACTTCCATTTCAGTGTATCTGAAGAAGTGTGCATGCACACGAAAGCTCATACCAAGAACAAACTTAGTTGGTCTCTAAGGTGCTACTGGAAAGGAATTTTTTATTTTATTTTGTTTTTATATAATAACTGTTCATCCACTCAAAACCTCAGAGTCTGACAACTGGTACTTGCATAAATCAGTGTGTGGCTCAGAAGCCACAGAATAAGTGGGGAGGGGTTTCCAGCAAAGCAGGTTGCCATCCTACTAGGGAGGAAGGAGAAATTTGATTCAGTTCATATTTAATGGCAAACCTACCTAATTCTTGCTTTCTGAAACAATACACAAACTGGCATTTCTTTGAAATTCACAGTTCTCTGAATATTGCAATGCAGTTCTCCAGTCAAATGATGTGTCAAAAATGCATAAATGCACATTATTGTGCACACCCCAATCTCTGAGTGATGAGAAACTCCAAGGATTCCAGCACTTCCCCAGTGATTGGTTTCCTCAGAATGAAGGTCACTGAAAACTGTGTCCTTAGGATATATGGTTTTATTTAGACATATACACAATCTGAGCATAAGGTAGTAGGACTCACAGCAATAATGCTCCAATAGATACTTATTAGGTTTCTAAGGGGGTTCCCAAAGCCATAGCTCTGGTCTTAGCATGGATAGCAAGTTCAGTTACTCTGTCTTTCCAGATTCCAACCTAATGCTAGAGTAAATCAAATGATAGCTCTTGGGTTATTGTTCTCTTACATCCCAGGTGATCTGGCCTCCAGCCAGGTCCAGGGGAAGCCTACCCCATTCTGAAAGAGTATCACAAACCAGTTGACCTCGTGGCAACACATCTGTCATTTACTAGCTCTTTAGACATGTAAGTAGATGCCTAACAGGGCTTGGTCACCTAGCAGAGATACTTGTTTGACCACTTTAGCACTTTCTACTACAGACTACAATTTAACAGATACAAAGTCACAGACTTGATTGAAACACACATGGGAGCTCCCAATTCTATAACAATAAATTACTGAAAATTGTATGCTAAAACACATTATATTAAAGAAAACAATTCTGCAAAAATGTGTAAATTAAGCCAAATTGCATCCAAAAATTTGTATATTTTCATGAGAACTTAAAAAAAATGGGAAACCGCACACTTGTGCAGAAATATGTAGAACTTGTTTATAAATTATCAAGAATTAGGAGTAAGCAGTGAGGTGAGTGAGTTTGCTGATACTAAATTGTTCAGAATTGCATGTCAGGCAAAAAAATATTAATTTCACGTATATGCTCACAGGCTCTGACCCGGCCAGGAGTAAGACTTTGGAATAGCTCTGTGGATAGCTCTGTTATTTGCCACCAAAATAACTATAATATTTAGGCACAAAAGTTTAAGAGTTTGCTAAAATTCCATTTTCCATACATAAATACTGAACAGAGTATAAAATGCTATGTTTGCATTCATGCCCTTTTCTCTAAAGATCAGGGATGATCAGCCTATTGTTGGATTACAACTGCTATCATCCCTGACCCCAGGGGCTGTTGGGAGTTGGCTTTCCCTGTCCTGCCTCATACCTAACACATGCCTCATACCTAACACATGCAGCTCTCACATGTAAGTAAGAAAGATATCTTTATTCAGACAAGTAACAGAAGACATCGAGTCCAAAGGTCACAATTCAGCAGTTCAGGAACTGGGCAACTCATTCAGTATGGGACAGAAGCAACTAATATGCCCAACAGTTTCCATTCTACGCCCACGAAGCTCTAAAAACAATACTTTAGAGACTCACTTGCTTCGCAAGAATGTCAGGATTGCAAACAACCCACCAGGATGTGTGGGTCTTCTCCCACCTGTGGAGTTGGCACCTAGTTCTAATAGACAATACTGCACCATCCTGTACAGGCTGCTGACCAGCCTCCTGCTTCTGAGTTACCCTTCTCTCAGCTGTGCACAGCCATCCCCAGCCTCCATGGAGACTCTGTACTCTACCAGGAGTAGAGGAATTGGCACCCCTTCTTTCTTTTCCAAAGCAGGTGGAGTCCAGACACACCAGGGACAGGCTCCCTCCTCCAGCCCCTGTTCCCAACAATCAACCCTTCCCTTGCTTTCTTCCTCCTCTGTTGGGGCTTTCCAACCTAAGCATGATCGTGACAGAGCTGTTGGGGTTTGTGAAATTCTCCTTCATTCATTCACCATCCAGTCATCTTCTTTCACCTTTTCTTTTTCTTCATACTTGAAGCCACACTAAAGAGGTGTTTGGGGCCCCTGAGCTGCAGGTTACTTACCTGACGAGAGAGAGAGAGAGAGAGAGAGAGAGAGAGAGAGAGAGAGAGAGAGAGAGAGAGAGAGAGAGAGAGAGAGAAGTGCCTTAGATGAGATGAAGACAGTTGAAAACAAAGTTAGTTAAACAGTAATGATCTTCCTGTAAAAAAGAAGAAAAGTCTTGTTTGAAGATAATGGTGTAGGAATGAATAGGGTTGAAAGAGGTTAATTATAAATCTAATTTAGGAAATCTATAGATCAAAGTATAAAATGCAAGCATTACCTTGGGTCACACATAGTTAGAGAAACTTAAATAAAACAGAACATAATTTAGAAAGATCTTTTGTTTAAAATGTTGTACAGGCATCTCTTTGTTTTGCAGCTTCTGCTTAGTCATGAGAAAACAGAGTATATAAGGCTATGGCCCAGAAATGGACCACGATGCAAAAGGGAAAAGTCTGTGCACCTCACTTGGCTTGATTCTGGTGTACTTTTTAGCAGCCATTGTAATGGTCTTAGATTAAGAGAAACCTCTTTACCTTATAATTATTTTGTGATTGTTGTGTTACAATCACCATATGATGCATTGACTCAAAATTGTTCAAAGTCTAAAGGAAAACAAAATAGTTAAGAAATTTCATATCTTATTCTTTGGTATAACTTAAATGTATGCTCTCTCTGTTGGACCCTTGGCAACAAGTTTTGCATTAATGTGAACCAACCTAATTTCCACTTCCCAAAACAATATACAAACTGAAATACAAATATCCTTCAAAATCTGCATTATTCAATGCAATGCAGTCATCCAACCTATAAATAAATAAATGCAGTAAAAGCATATATCAGAGGAGAGTGTGCATAAATATGTTTTGGCATCCATCTGTACTGGGAGACAATGGAAGAGTGTGTCTTTGCGGGTGAAGTCAGAGTGTGTTGGTGAAGTTGGAAGATTGCAATGCCTTCTGTGGCTTTAGAGATATGGGAGAGACATGTTTTGTTGCAGCTAGAGCAGATGAAGGTGCCTGGTTGTGCTGCTGCAGATGCACCATGGCATTTCTTCTCTCTGTTATCAGAATCTGGGGGAATTCTGAATACTCAAGTTTCAGTTCAGATGTCACACCTGATTTATGACATGGTTTATGACAAGTGCATTTCATTTTTTCCAATGTGTTGTGGGTAACCACGGGCAATTTTTGTTCAGGGTTTCTCTCTGCTTCTTTTATGATGTGGTTTGAAGTCTTGTTGCAACAATAAATATCAGGCCTCCTGGCCACTGTTTTGCTTCACTATCTTGGCCAGAGCCTTTTGTTTGACTATCCAAGTCCAGCATGGGGTATTCCTCACTACATCTCTGCAATCTTCCCAGAGGTAATTCCTCCTCTGGTCACTGCTGTGGATACCACAACCTGACTGTCTCCGGGCACTACAGTCATTTGCAAGGGATTCCCACACGGCAGGGTTGTTGTTGCCAGCCTTCATGTCACGTTTGCAGACATCTTTGTAATACAAAGTTGGTCTGCCAATGGTCCTGGTGTCTGGAGCTATCTCCCCAAAGAACAAATCCTTGGGGATCCTGCCATCTTCTATTCTGTGGTAATGACCAAGTAGATATGGCTGAGGCAGGAGTGGGACATGCTGGGGATGTGTATATTAATGGAAATTGTCCTTTGCCTACAACAGAAATTATGTAGGATATTCTTGGATATTGGCAGGGATGGGAAACCTTTGACCTCCAACTCCCATCATCTAGACTAGGGCCGATGGGAGCTGCAGCCCAACAACATCTGGAGGGTAACAAGTTCACTATGGAAAGGGCCCTCACAGTCTCACGTTCTCTGTGCAATCCTAAATATAATGGACTTTTCCCATTAGAAACAAATAGGATAAAGCGTGCATAAAATACTGTATTTTTCTGTGTACAAGACTAGGGATTTTTTACCCAAAAATTAGGTTTGAAATTGGGGCTCGTCTTACACATGGGTAGTGCTGAGGGGTGTTTTCTTAATTTGGAATCCCCCAAAATGTTGTTGTTGTTTAGTCATATAGTCGTGTCCGACTCTTCATGACCCCATGGACCAGAGCACGCCAGGCACTCCTGCCTTCTCCCCAAAATAGGGGGTGTCTTATACATGGGGGTGTCTTATACATGGGAAAATACGGTAATCTAGTATTACAGTATCAAAGCCAGCTCCCGTTTTGAAGGGGGCTTCTTTGCTGGTGGTAATGGCAACAGTTTTAGTATTTCTGCCAGGCAATGGACTGTTGTCATTCCAGGAAGATTCTAGAAGAAATTGAAGTTACCTCACCACCAACCACCAGCCTTCTTGTTTTTCTGCTGGGTTCATAGCTGAATCTTCTCTGACTCTTCAAGAACACAGGAAGCTGCCTTAAACCAAGTTAGAACAATGGGCTATGTAGCTCCGCATCAGCAGTAACTTTCCAGGGTTTCAGGCAGAGGGCATCCCCAAATTTACCTGAGGCATTGAACCTCAGGGCTTTTGCATGCCACTGAGTTGCAGCCCTTCACTACACCGTCAGAACACTGAACCATCTAGCTCAATACTGTCTGCACTGATTGTCTGCAACTCTCTGGGGATTTTAGATAGGGGACTTTCTCAGCCTTTCCTGTAGATGCCAGGGACTGAAACTGGGGCTTTCTGCACAAAATGAAAATGTTCTACCACTGAGATACTGCCCATCTCATTCAACCTTCTTCCTCATCCCAAGTAGACCATTAATTCCAAGGTGAAACCAAGATTCCTGGCAGACAAGCACTACTGCACCAACTCTGGGAAGACATGAGACAGAGAAACAACGATTAGTCCAAGATACAGCCCTGGGACCCTTGTCAAGCAAGAATTCCCCAGCTCAGAAATCTTGACAGGCTATACTGCTAGAATTGGCAAAGCAGTGAATGTATCTGCTGAAGAATAATCTGCTAGCTGTAGTTATTACTATCATTAGCTTTACAGCTATTTTGGGATATTACTGGCCTGTTGGTGTGTTTTATGTCTATTTAATTTTCTGGATTCTAAATTATTAATTGTTGAATTGTTAATTTAGTGTTGCAAACAGTATTATAATTTTAATTATGTATTATGGTTACTGTATTGTCTTCAGACTGTTATTTGGTTGCAAACCACTTTGAGCAGAAATTTGTAGAAAATGACCATGGGAAAAGAAGCAAGCTTGTGCATAGGGCTGGCCCACCCATGAGGCAAGGTAAGGTGACTGCCTCAGGCAGCAGGATCCACAGGGGCAGCAGATGTCAATGTAGATATTTATTCCCCTCATTGTTCCTGATGTAGATCTTCACTTACTCCTTCTTCCCTGGTGTGGAGGAGGGCACCATTTTGTGGTTGGCTTCAGGTGCCAAAATGTATTGGGCTGGCCCTATTTGTTTTGTGTCTGTACATTGTGTTTAGGATTGCAGTCTATATTGCAGTCTATATGTCATTCAATGAGCTGGATCCATGTGGGTGTACAGAAAATCTACATGTAATGTATTGAGCTGAATGAAGAAGAAATGTGGCTCAGAAAATATATTTCATTATAAGAAATTCAAATGAACCAACTTCATGGGTCTGGGTGGTCTTTAAAGTAGGAGGAGAAGCTGGTGGTATTATTAACTCTTCAGGATCTATGAGTTATGGCAAGGATTGTGTGATTAACTATGGACCCCTATTTTCCCCAGCTGTCCCCCCCCCTAATTCATGTCTGGCTGAGATCCCCTTTGATACTGGATTAAGAAAACTGAATACAGCTCAACAAGCTCTAATCGATGCCTCCAAAATTGATATTCAGGAAACATCCCCACTTTGCTTCTAAACAAATAATTTCATCATAAGATAATTCTCAGCAAAACTACAATACATTTTCACAATGTGTTATGGGAGCTGGGGCCATTCAGTTCTAAATAATAGTTTCTTCACTCGACAAGTAAATTGAAATTGATTGGTTTCAGTCTCCTGTGCAGAAGCACACAATACCTATGCACAGCGATGCAATTGACTTCAGCACAACAGACCCCAGCCTTCCATTCTCAAGGACCCAGGGCAGAATTTTGCAATCACTCCCCTTCTATACTGGAACCTTTGTGAACCTTTGACTCTCTTTAAATGTCAGCTTGTGACAACAATACCTTTACAGAAGGGGAATTGGCCTCTTGTGTCGGAAAGTAGAATCCTGCATGTGGATATAGGGCAAAACAAGAGTTTTTTTAAAAAAAATAAAAATGATGAATTAAATGAAAAGGTTATGCACCTCCTTTATATATTATAGGCAAAATAGATTAAAAAGTCTTGGATATACAGAGAGAATGTGGCAATCGATTCAACCTCCTGTGTGTTTGTGCAAGATGAAGCAGTCTTAGACACACCTACCTAAAAGTAAGATGTATTGACCTTAATGAAACTGTTTCCAGACATGATAGCATTGTGCTGTATATGTATGTAGTACACCTCACAGACACCCCAGTTATCAAGAAAGACACACCACTTTTCATTTACCCCTCCCCCAAGGTCTCATTCCTGTTTAGTCACTACCAGTTCTGATCCTTGAGTTTACATGTGGAGTTGTTGTTGTTGTTGTTGTTGTTGTTGTTGTTGTTGTTGTTCTTTTGGAATATGCATCATTTTACACTTGCCTATATGGAATTGCATTTGCCATTTTACTGCCCATTCAGCCTGTTTTGAGCGGTTTTTTTGGAGCTCTTCATAGTTTTTTATTTGCTTGTTTGTTTTAAGAACCCTAAACAATTTAGTATTATCAGGGAACTTGGCCATTTCTCTTCTCACTCTTAACTCTAGACATGGCGTAGTAAGTGGGGTGTGATGAGTGCGGGCCACCCCGGGTGTCATCACTGAGGGGGGTGACAAAATGGCAAAAAGATGGTGTGTGTGTGTGTTTTTAAAATGGGGCTCACGAAACTTAATGGGGCTCAACAAACGTAATGAAACGCGGCTGGCACTGGGCACCACACCATGGGGACCAACACTTACCGCGGAGCCTGCAGTGTGCCTGAGCCACACGTCTCTCCTGGGAGTGACATGGTGGCTTGAGCGCCTGAAGGCTGTGCACTGTCGGAAACAGCAGCGTGGGGCTTGCATCTGCCCACCACCTCTCCTACAGCTGCCCTACAGCTGAGGGGGAGGCAGCGGAGAGGCTTTGCACAGTGCTCCATGCCCTGGCTTGCCCGCCCCCGTGGGCTCCGCCCCCAGGTGCAGGGCGCATGTGCCACCCCGGGCACCTGAGCGGCTAGCTACGCCGTTGACTCTAGATAACCTATTTACAGATTACAAAGCACAGGTTGCAATTCTGAGCCCTTGGGATCTCCACTTTCTGCATCCCCTCATCAGAACTCTCTATTTATTCCTGCTCTCTGCTTCCTTTTATGCAACATGTTTCTGATTCACAAGATGACTTCACCTATTATCCCATGACTGCTAAACTTACTCAGGAATATTTGGTGAAGTACTTTGTTGAAAGCTTTTTGAAATTCCAAGTACACTATGGCAACTGGATAATCTCATATGTTTGTTGATACTCTTAAAGAACTATAAAAGGTTTGTGAGACAGGACTTAACCTTACAGAAGCCATGCTGGTTCTGTTTCAGCAAAGTCTGTTCTTCTTATATGCTTAGTTATTTCATCATTAATGATATTTTCCACCAGATTTCTCAGGACAGATGTTAAGCTAGTTTGCCTGTAATTTCCAGGAATTTCCACTTGGAAGACAAAAATATATGGCAGATCCATGTGCATGAACTAACTTTTGCAGGAAGGGAGTCTGAGGAACTAAGGCAAATACTGGTGTTGAGAGATGAAATTCTAGGCCTAAGAGACAAAATAAAAATGGACAATTCACCATGTCTGGATGGCATCCACTCAATTGTTCTCAAAGAACTCAAATGTGAAATTGCTGATTTTCTAACAGTTTCTTGGGTTGCTGAGTTTGTTTTTTCTAAGCGCTCATGAAAATTCATCAACAGTTTAGAACCAATATACACATTTTTGTATGCCATTTTTCTTATATACACATTGTACAAGCACATTATTTCATCTCATTTTTAGTAGTACATGCATTGTTACACATATTTTTCCCCAATATACACATTTCTGTACACGCTGTTTGGAGAACTGCATTGAAAAATATGGATAAATGTGAATTTTGAAGTATAAGCTGGTTTTGGTTCGCATATTTTAAAAGAAAGTGTAAATCAGGTTGGGTTTGCATGAAAATACTAAATGAACCGTGTCCTAAGTTGTGAGTTAAAGAAGGCTTACATTAATCTGGGGTTTCTGTATTTGGTTCTGGTGGTCTACAGTCGCAGACAATGAAATAAGCAGCTAAAAGATGGTCTTTCCGTCTACCCATGAAGGGCAAGTTCTCTTTATTAAATTCTAAGTCATCTTACTCTTCTTCAGAGATCTTGAAAAGGATCTTATATTAATGTTTTAGAAACGTGCAAATTAATTTCAGTATAATTGTTGAATTAATAAGTTAAGAGGTACATGTTTAATCAGCCAAAGATTCTTTCATTGGCTGACAATCTTCATGCATTATATTAGTTTAACAATTAAGCCAAGCTTAAAATAGCAATAGGAATTCAGTTAGTAATTGACTGCTTCTTTATTCATTCAGCCTCAACCTCCCCATTAAATGGAATTCTATCTTTCTTCCACTTCTTTCAGTCAGAATCAGCCTAAGAAGGATGTGAGGAAGAGTAGGCAGCAACTACTTGATGCTTTTTCCTCCAGTTATTTTTTTCAGTTCAAAATCACCCTCCCTACTGACAGGAAAGACTGGGGTTTCAAGGCTGACAAAAATATCAGAAAGTTATAAAATAGCTAGTTATAAAATAGCTGTATTTGCTCCTTGGAAAGCCTTTTATGGCCAGGAGGGGGGTGGGGTAGTGAAAGTAAAGGTGTGTATTGTGTGTTTACTGTACGGCGTAGTGATTAGAGTGCTGGACTAGGACCTGGAGAGACCAGGATTCAAATCCCTGCTCAGCCAGGAAGCTCACTGGGTGACCTTGGACCAGTCACTATCTTTCAGCTCAACCGACCTCACAGGCTTGTTCTGAGGATAAAACTGAAGAACCATGTATGCCCCTTTGAGCTCTTTGGAAGACAGGTGGGATGTGAATGTAACAAATAAATAAACCCACTTGTATGCACCTTGTTTGTGTTTTAAAGCCTTTCCCAACAGCCTTGCTTTATGGCAGCCCTGCTTTATGGCAGCCCTGCTTCATGTCAGAACCCAGATTACTTTATCTGATCAAAAAGCTTTATACTAATAATACCTGCCGAATAAGAATTCATCCTGGGAACGAATTGACAGCACCAGTCATTATAAACAGAGGAGTAAAACAGGGCTGTGTACTTGCTCCTACGCTTTTCAATCTTTTTCTTAATGACCTTGCCCCCTTACTAAAGCAGGTGGACGCTCACAGTCCGAAGCTCCAAGCCTTAAGTACGCCCATTCTTCTCTATGCGGATGACATGGTTTTGCTTTCACGGACCAGAATAGGTCTAAAGCGACTGGTAAATGCCTGTATTGAGTACATGTCCAAAATGAAATTATGCTTAAACTTTGAGAACTAATTCTGCACACAGGGGTTGCATTTCTGACTCAAAGAGGACACTTTCTCCTTCACAGGGCTATTGATATCACAGGCTAGCATTTTTTAAAAGTCTGGGTTCACAACGGTTCCACTACAGAAAGAGAAGGGTTGAAGAATTCTACGAGTCCAAGCAGGTACCAGCAGCTGGATTCAGTCAACCTACCATGTTGTTTTCAAGCATCCTCAGTGATAATCTCAGAGCCCAAGTATGATGGTTGATGTCTACCACCAGCTAACATTCCTTGGCCAGCAGAACTCCTGGTTCAGAACTCCTTACAAGAAAACACAGGCGCATACATTAATTATCAGCATCCAATACTCTTTTGTTCCAATCATTTAGCAACCCATCATAGCTCAGCTGGTGGGGCAGGAGACTCTTAATCTCAGGGTCGTGGGTTTGAGGCCCACGTCGGGCAAAAGAATTCTGCATTGCAGGGGGTTGGACTAGATTATCCTCACAGTCCCTTCTAATTCTATGATTTACACTCAGGGCCAGCAGTAGACATTGTACCAATGTGCCATCCAAAGCAACTGCTGTCCCACTTACTTTCTCTGCCCCTTGTCAACTGCACAGCTGCCATTAACTGACCATGCAGTTCCCAGTCCCTTTATGCTGAGAAGGGGCTAGGGTTCCTTCAGAGCAAGGCATTCTGGGCAAGGTGGCCCAGAAGATTGCCTGCTCCACCATGGCTCAGTTGCCATGGCCGTTCCTACTTGCTCTAGAGCAATCCTCTCAATGTCTCCTACAATTAGGAGCATAAGAAACTGCCTTCTACTGAGTAAGACCACTAATTCATTTAACTCAGTATGGCCTGTTTGGACCGGCAATGGCTATCCAGTGATTCAGACAGGGTCTTTCTCAACCCTATCTGGAGCTGCTGGGTATTGGAATTGTGAGGGGGGTGCTGTTCAGGGAGCTACAGTCCTTCTCCTGTTAGTCACTCTCTCTTAACAAGAAGAGGAGGTGGGATTATCTGCTGCTGTATCCTATACACATTCACACAAACATCCACCACTGTTCCAGTTACAGGTATGTAGCCGTGTAGGTCTGCCATAGTCAAAACAAAATAAAAAATAATAAAAATCCTTCCAGTAGCACCTTAGAGACCAACTAAGTTTGTTCTTGGTATGAGCTTTCGTGTATCTGAAGAAGTGTGCATGCACATGAAAGCTCATACCAAGAACAAACTTAGTTGGTCTCTAAGGTGCTACTGGAAGGAATTTTTTATTTTTTATTTTGTTTCCACCACTGTAACATCTTAGAATACGGAATTTGGTAGAGTTAGTGGACAATCTTTAAAAATACTCTAATTCCATTAGCAATGAATGAGCTAGGCTGAAAAACCCCCTAAGTATTTAGTTATTGATAAAATCAATTCAAATTAAACTACACATTAGCATTGCAATATTAATATGCACATATCTGTATGCAATTGTCCCTGATATAAATATTTTTGCAACACATTTTCCCCGATATAATTCATTTTAAAATGATATTTCCACTAATGCATGCATTTGTACACTTTACCATAAATATATTCATTTTTATACATATTACTTAGCTACATTTCAAAATTGAGAGAACTGCACATTTCAAAGATGGCAGTGTTTCGTTTCACATACTGTTGCAGAAATCGTGTCCTCCCTCAAAGTGGGCATGTGTTGCAGTGCAACCTGGCAACCAAACCCTTGTGTTGTGGGTGGGAACGTTTGTATAGCCACAACACCCTATTGGTAGGTCCCTCAATGCTGGGTGTAATCAGACCAATGGAACGCTAGCTAAACAGATCAAGGGACCTACATAAGCCCATGCACATGTGCCTGAGCTTTCTCTTTGAGCCAGTGCATCGGAACACCCGCCCACTTCTCCCTATACTTAGGGTTTGAGCTTGACCTTGCTATGCCGTCATGTGTCATCTGTCATTGGGACAGGGGCACGGGGGGAGTTTTCCCCACTTGGCTGATTAGCTGTTGCCTTTTGGGTTTTGCCTGCCATGTAGCAAATCGTCACAACTTGCAAGGTTGTGGATAGGCTCTGTTTCAGGTCATGGAGTGGCAGAACGCTCTAACCATCCCTATGTGAAGGGTATTCCATTAAAGGAATCCAGGGACTCCATGGTTTGGTCAACCCTGAGAGGGGTTGTGCCCATACCTGAGTCCAGGGGACATCTGGGTGGTGGACTAGCATGACCCTGCTTTCTGCTGTTCCAGGTGTTCACCCCAGGCTGACCTATGCTGGTGCCCTGGGTCAGCGCTACCTGCCACAGTATAGGGAGCTAGTCAAACCAGAGCCTATGCAACCACTCACTTGCTGTAATCGATAAAGTTGTGGCCTAAATTCTGCCAAAAACAAAACCAAAAATTTGAGTCTTGTCTGAATTTGTTTAAGGGGCAGGTTAAAGGTCTAAACACGCATAGCAATCTGATCTGAAGTTATCCCCCATCTCTAGTGATTGCATGGCATTGCTCTGATGGGGGCATCTGGGTTAAAAACATGACAGCCTACACTGCTGGAAGTCAACATCCAGAGACTCAAGGTTGAAGAACCATATTCCAGAGTGTTTCTGGGTAAGAGGATCATGGCCACTATCAGGTAGCAGCCACGGGAGAGTACTCTGCAGCCAGCCAGTGTTGCTCTAACTTTGAATATCAAAATTAATTTGACCCCATTTTCCCCCCCAAATTTTGATGTGGAAGTTATCATTAGAGAACTTTTGTCACTTCTTAACTGTCCCTGGGACATGTTGAGCATATGCCACTCAGAAATAATTCCAGGTATCCGTCTCTTCATAAACAGCCTTGTTAATATAATCACTTCTAGTAGATTAATTTTTTTAAAATATCTTCTCATTCCAAATTTAGTGCTGCATGTAGGAGTTCTTACCTTTTTCCAGGTTACTCAAGCAGAAATATTCATTTAATTTTCCCAAACGGTATTATAAGGGTTTAAAATTACCTTCACTCTTCTGCGTAACCTTGCTGTCTCTTTGCTCATTTATTTCTCAACCAGTGGCAATGGACTGATATAAAAGATTGCATAATCTGTGTTAATCAAGCCATTTGTGCAGAGACAGAAAATACTGTTTGATTAAAAGAGGGGGCTGTTTAAGGCTGAGAGAGAGGACTATAACTGTACAAGCATGTCACTGCATTAACACCAACCACTGAATGTCACTATATTAATTTTTGTTTTGTGGAACATGTATATTCTTAGGATCAATGTCCTTTAGAAATATGTTCAATCTAAAACCTAAAAGTTGTGCTACCACTAAAACTTCTGCAAATATTCATATTACTGAAAAGTTGTCTTTTCCTGGCTCCAGAACGTATTGTTCAGAGGGTACTATGTGAGGGTTCAACACTGAAAAGGCCCTCTCTTTCATCACCACCTTGCCAACCTCTGACATTCTGAGGAGAGCCTGTGTAGATGTTCTTAAGACCCAGGTGATCTGATAAGGTACTGGGGTCCCAATCTGTGTAAAGCATTATAGGTTTTTGGGATGTTTTGTTTTGTTGTTGTTGTTTTAAACAACATTGAATAATACCTTGTGTTAAGAATACATGAAGAGTCTGCTGGATCAGACCACTTGACTAGTTGTGCTGCTAGTAGGTTGTTTGGTTTTATATCAAGTTGTAAGGAAATGAAATATTGTGTTTTAGTCTTGCTCTTCACTCTGAGAACCTGGTATCAATGAAGAGTGGAGAATAAATAATTTAAACAGGATAATCAAATAGTAAATTATACTATGGTAAAATTTGTATTAATTGCTCTCCACTTTTATCTCTGGCCCTGCCTACCAATTGTTGCCCATAAGGAGATGCAGCCCTTTGTCTGAAAAATGTTTCCCCACTGCTGCTTTGGTTAATGAATACTGGAAGTTGTAACCTACTCTATGCATCTGTGAGGTTGAAGTATTTGGGGCTTTAATCATATTTATCTTTTTTACTCTTGTTATTAAGCGGAACCTTAATTGCAAATGTTTAATTTGGATGGGTTGCATGGCTCCCCACCCTGATATTATGATGAAGGGCAGGCTACTTCAAAATATTTTAAATAAATGCCGGTAAGTATAAGCAGAAGCAGGATATTTTTCCAACTGAGATTATTCACTAAGTGAATCTATGGGTGAGACATTGATGATTGAGCAGAACAAGAGTGGCTTTAAACTTCACTGCACACACATATGGCATCGGTACAAAAACAAAGCAAAGATCTGAACAATATCCAGGGGCAACATTTGTGACATCTTATAACTGAGATGTCTATTCAGTACTTTAAATAACTTTTGTCTTTTTAACGGAAACCACATGCTAAATAGGGGAAAATCTTAGCAATCAATAGGAAACTTTATCCAGGAAACAGCTGTTACATATCTTGTGTGTTTGTGTGTATGTATAACATTCATTTCCAGCTTTGCCCCTTTGATAGTCTGATATTGAAGAAGCATATACCGTATTTTTCCGTGTATAAGACTAGGTTTTTTTTTTACCAAAAAAATAGGTTTAAAATTGGGGCTCGTCTTATACACGGGTAGTGCTGAGGGGTGTTTTCTTAATTTGGAGTCCCCAAAAATAGGGGGTGTCTTATACATGGGGGCGTCTTATACATAGAAAAATACAGTAATTGCATTGGGCCCCTCAATGCCTCTTCTGGAAAAAGCTTGTCAAGCACAACATTATCTGCCATCACCCTCTCTGATGGTATGACTAGCCCTGATCTGGGGTAAAATCCAGGCAAAGGGGGTTTCAGAAGCATCCCTGGTTCCTGAAACATGAGGAAGGTCTCCTTCCGAAGTCCCACTGAGATTAATGGTAGCCTTGCAAGACCACCATATTGTTCACTTAGCAATTTGACTAAAAGTTCAGCACTAACTCAGGGTGACTGTTTAGAGCCTGCCAATGCCCCCTGAGCAAGCACTCTTGTTATTCTGGAAGTAATTGTGAATGTTAAAAGGTATGATGTGAGCTTCACTACAAAAAGAAATACATAACACTAAAAATACCCCAGTGATCCATGCACATTGCCATCGTGTCTGACAAATTCAATTAAGTCAGTCATACATCATTTCCCCCAGTGTTATTGATAGAGACACAGCAGTATTGAATTTTAATTATTCAGCACGTATCGATCCCACAATAATTTGGCGAGAATGATTTTCGAGTTGTCAGTCCCCTCAAGAGGCAACAGCTATTATCTAATTATATATCACACAGTGTCATTTGAGCAAAAAGGAAAAAAGTCTTGCAAATTTTTACAGACAAGAGACTCACACATAGCTCACAGTGACATGGAGTGGCTGTAAAGAAGAAGTGGCAATGGCCTTTTCATTTGTATTGAGAGGGGGAAATGCCATGTCAGAATTGCACTTCGAAGAAGTTCACATTTTATACAATTCACTCGACAATTGCTGAGCAAAGGCCTTCTTCCACAGATCCATGCAGACATATAGTTATGTGCAGTGATATCTCCATTCCGTAATCTGTTATCACTTATGATCATCTGTGAGGTTGAACAAAGTAGATTATTGAGCCATGAGTAGCCCCATGATACACACAGCATTAGTAAAGGTAAAGGGACCCCTGACCATTAGGTCCAGTCGTGTCCGACTCTGGGGTTGCGGCGCTCATCTTGTTTACTGGCCGAGGGAGCCGGCGTACAGCTTCCGGGTCATGTGGCCAGCATGACTAAGCCGCTTCTGGCGAACCAGAGCAGCACATGGAAACACCGTTTACCTTCCCGCTGGAGCGGTACCTATTTATCTACTTGCACTTTTTGACGTGCTTTTGAACTGCTAGGTGGGCAGGAGCTGGGACTGCCGAACTTCTGATTAGCAAGCCCTAGGCTCTGTGGTTTAACCCACAGCGCCACCCGTGTCCCCGCAGCATTAATCACATGTTATTTCCCCATGGGACTAAATGCAGCTGGGAAGACAAGGAATTTAGAAGCAGAACACTGACAAGGGGGAAAGAGTACATACTCCTTAAAATAAATAAATGCTGTTCTAACTTTTAAAAAGATGTTGCTCAAGTTTTAAAAAATGGAACATGGGGAAAACAACATGGGATTAACAACATGGCCAGTTTGAGCCATGCACATGGACATGCACTCACAGACGGATAAGTGGTGTTCTCAGATATGTCCATGGCAAGTGGTCAGCCATTTACAGAGCAAAGGTGGCTAGCCTGCAGCCCTCAATACTGATGGACTCCAACTCCCATCAGCCCCAGCCAACATGGCCAACAGTCAGGGAAGATGGAAACTGTAATCCAGCCACATCTGGGGGGGCACAGGTTAGTCACCTGTGTAGCAGATGTGTAGCAGATGCATTTGTGGTGGCCTTGCTCCTGAAAGAATAATTGGTCATACAGCCACACATTGTGAATGCAAGGTGCCTTAAGGTAATGTTCTTTGACCTACAGAGCCCAGATGTGGTTGAACTTCAACTCTCATCACTCCTAACAATCGACTAGGCTGGCTGAAGAACATATTACCAGTTGTGGATGTGGGTAAAATTCCTTCCCAAGCCCATCAACTAGCAGCTAACAGAAGTCTGAAAAAGAGGCTGAAATCCGAGGGAGGGAAGGTTAGATTATGTCCATTGACTAGTGATGAGAAGAGGATGCACTGCGCTCAGAGCTATATCTAGGTGATCTTGCGCCCCTGGCAGAACCGTCCAAATTGCGCCCCCTAGCCACGAACAAATTAGCTCTTCTTTCTGCCTCTCCTCCAACCCCCCCCATTCTATTCCTCACATACTTCATCTTGTAATGAATTCTGATTGAAGGAGGACACCAAGATGGGGAAGGCTGACCTAGATGACGGTATATAGGCCTCTCCCTACTTATGCGCAGGTTACATTCCAGGACCCTGCATGCATGTGAAAACACATAAAGTGGGGAGCACCCCACTTTAATAGCGAGAAGGGCATGGGAGCCAATTCCTTGGGGCCAAGTTTCCTTCAGTCCCTAAAATATTTGAGGAGTCCCCCCCCCCCAGTTAATGGGCATTGCCATTCAAATAGCATGTGTGCACTCCATCTTGTGGTTGATTATAAGACCCTGACTGCACTCCCATTCCTGACTTTTGGGGTCAGGGGAGAGCTCAACATGATGGAATGTTCCCCCTTGCCCAGCTCAGCCCTGCTCCTACTCAGGCAGTAACCAGAACCTAGTTGACCCCCAGGCAACATGGAATAGCTTATGCTTCAGCAGAATTGGGTGCTGGGCAGGGAGGTAGCAGAGACCCCTCCCTTTATTATTACTGTGTCCCTTTATTATTACTGTGTGTGATGCACAAAGTGCCCCATCCCAAGGATGTAGGAAGGGGGTGTGAGGGGTGTGGGCTGCCCCAGGTGTCATCCGGAAGGGGGGTGACATTTGGTGTGGCCCCCGCCCGCCCGTGACTCCCCCAAGCCCAGCAAGCAGTGAAGCAGCTGCTGCAGCTCTCCCCCCTTCCCCGGCTCGCTGTAGGCTTGGAAGTCACGGGGGGCCGCTAAATGTCACCCCCTTTCAGCCTGAAGGGGGGTGACATTCAGCAGCCCCCCTGCCCACGACTCCCCCAAGCCCAGCGAGTGGTAAAGGGGTGAGTGCAAGCGGGAAAAGTGGTGAAGCAGCAGCTGCGGCTCTCCCCCTTCCCCCAGCTCACTGTAGGCTTTGGAGTCGTGGGGGGTGCGCCAAATGTCCCCCCCTGGCCCCAGGGAGGATCGTGGCGCAGTGCCGATTGGCCCTATGAGTGAATCTCCCTGCCCCTTGGGCGGATTGTCCCCACCCCGTGGGCGGATCACCCCAACCCCAGGTGCATGGCATGTGTGTCGCTCCGGGTGCCAGACACCCAGCTCCGCCACTGCCCCATCCCACTTATGTGGTTGAAACTGATTATGCCTATACACTGATGCAGAGGCAGCTGAAATTGTTAATACTCAATATTCCACCACTCTTTATCTAATCAAAGCAATATGGTCTTGGGTATGGAACAGCTGAGGGATTTTAAATGTCCTCTACAAAGACTTGTTTAAACTCCCCCTAAAGCCTTGACCTTCCTTCTTAGTTATATAGGAACAAGGTAACTCTTTCTCTCTCTCTTTTGCTCTCTCATGCACATAGAAGGTATCAACTTTCCATGACTACCCTACATACACTTTGTTAGACTTCTAAGTTACACTTAATGCAACGACGCTACCTTCTTAGTCTTAAATGAAGACTGAGCCAGACCCTGCAGCAAACTTGTAAGGCCTTTCTTTGTGTGACACCACACACAAACATGCATGCACATGCGGGGATTCTTTGCTGGAGCCTCCCGCGTGCAGGGCAAGGCCCACTGCACACGGGATACCAGTTGCTGGGGATGAGTGGCCAGCGCCTCACGTGCGTCCTGCACGGGCACCGGCCAAGCCTGCGAACGGGACGGCCGATAATTCCGGAGTTAAAACTCACACCGTGCCGTCGCCCGCCAGGCTAAATCTGAAGGTGCGTGAGTAGTCCGAAGAAAAAGAGTGCCTCGTAAAATACCTGAGAGCACTTGCGACCTCCTAAATTGTTCCCTTAGATAACGTACCCAAATGAAAAGTGGCCAAAAGCTACGGCCATGTAAAAGCACCACTAAACTACGAAAAATAAAATTGAGACGAAATAAAGACGAACAGTCACTGTTTCCTTTAGATGGCTTTGGCTGACCCGCATAGGCTTCTACATTCCTCTAAGTCTAAACTGCTCTAGAATTACCTAAACTAGCAGACCCTAAAACCGCCAATTCTTCCGCAAGTTCTAGGCTACCTACGACCTAAGCTAGCTAAGCCTGAAACCGCCAAATCTTCCGCAAGCTAACCTCTCTACCTCCTGCACGCGCTTCCAACCCAACCAACCCAACCAACCCGTTCCCCGAAACCCCAACTATCTACATCTGGTTCATCTGAACCCTAACTCTGACTGTCCGCCTAATACGGGGAGCCGCAGCCTTTTATTGACAACCAAGTACAACGTCATGATTGATAAATTTACCAATAGGAACGCTGTTGCTGCCCCCCAAAAAGGCGGGAAGCAGAATAACTGATCATTCACAATTCAAACCTCTGGAACCAAAAAGTTTAGGCGGAGGGATCTCAGTAGCGAAGTGCCTACTGAGCCCTGCTTTCGCTTTCACTTCTGAACGGAAGAATACATAAAATAGTGCATAACATTAACATTAACTTAATACAAATAATCGCGGGTTTAAAGAAACCCACGCAGTGTATTCCCACATGCACACACACACATGCACATGTTGGAGGGTGGCAACACAAGAATGGGACTTTTCAGTGGTGTCCCCTTGCTTATGGAATGCTTTCCCCAGAGGGGCATGCCTGGCACCATCTTCATCCTTAGGCAGCCGGCAAAGATTTTTCTCTTTATCTAGGCTTGTGGCCTTAATTTGAAGGGTGGCATCGTGGCCTCTTTTCATGGGGATATGACCTGTAGATCTGCTTTCTATTTGTATAGCTGTGTCTTTAGGTTGTTATTGATATTCTTAATTGGTTCTAAGTCACTTTGGGTCACTCTGCGAGAAGAGGAATTAACAAATACAATAATAATTAATTAATTGCAATTGCATGGAGCGATGGTTATCAAGATAACAGTGTGTGGGGAGGGGAGGTTTATCCCTTCTGTCCCTAGCCATGAACACCCACCACCCAATATATCTCTCACCACCCCTCTTAGACCAGAGGGCATCATTAAAATGTTCCCATTTGCACCAATGGAAGGGAGGGGTGCTACTGAATCTCATATCTGGGTGGGTAGAGGCAATATTCAGCAGTTGCTGCTGGGGAGGACAGTAATACACTTCACTACCCTGTGTGGAGGGGTTGCATCCACAAAGTTCTACTCAGAGTAGACCCACTGAAATTGATGGGCCAAGTTAGTCATTGCCATTCATTTCAGTGGGTCTAATCTGAGTAGGACTAGCAATGGATACAACCCAAGAAATTCCCCTCACCCCACATTAGTTGCAATGAAGGAAAACAGGAGACATAGCTGCACAGCATATTTAAATGTAACATGTAGTCTGACCCTTTGCAGTAAAAGAGGACTCAGCAACATCCACCAATTATATTGCTATAACTGCATTATAAACATGTGACACCAGATAGTGCTGTAGAGCAGTGATTTCCTGCCAATGGGATTTTCCAATGAGAGCTTTTATTATGTGTTTTTATATAGCGTTTTTAAAATCAGTGTACAGTAGATCTAACCAGCCTATCTGTGTTAGATCTCCTGAGTTTAACAAGTCTTGCACAATTCCCCTTCCCCAAGTCCTCCTTGCATTTTTGGTGTGTGTTCCTCCCTCCCCCAGCAGACAGACCCTCTGCTTTGCTTTCAAACGCTCTTCTGCCTAGCTACATTTTTCAACTCTCAGCTGGATGCCAACTCTTGCACCGCACAACCCCTGAACTCAGGGTGATTCCAGAAGTGATCGTGCTGGGATGAACTCAGCTGGAATGAACACACACACACACTTTCTTCATAAAGACAAATGGCACAGCAATACTCTCTTGGAAATGGCTTTATATAGCAAGGACAGAAATAAGCAGCTGACCACAGCTTCCTCCAACAGTGTTGTCTAAAGGGCTAGATTGCAACAAATGTTACCTTGAGAGGTTTCTTTTCTTTTTTCTGCAAAAACCTTATAATATAGAAACAGAAATAAAATAAATGGTGGTTGAACAGAGCCTCCAAAAGGGGTGGTTAAATGTTTAGAAAATGACACTCAACTTCCACTCACTTCACATTTTTAAAAAAGAAAATTAAAAGGTTACTGCTGGTTTGAGGGCAATTTAGGAACTAGATATATTTTTCATTTTGAAAGAGAGACATTCAAGAAAATCTGGACCCTCTGAAAAAATTGAGAGGGAAATGACACCAGGAATTCAGCACAGAAGACTGGAATGGCAAACTTGCTCAAAACAAGAGTTACATATTGTAATTACTAACAGGTCAGTACTTATTTAAGTGGATGTGAACATATATGTCAGATTCATTGCCACCTTGAAGATTCTCTGTATTCTTCATTATAATGCGAGTTTGTATTTCCCCTTTCCCATAATTTGAGTAAAGGCTTCAATAAAAGTTGCTGCATATGCCCCTGGTTTGTATATGAGATAAAACATTGCAGTTCAACAACCCCTGGAGGCCACCACACTGGCAACCTGTGGCGTAGATCAGAGTAGAACTGGAGAAACTTTGAAATGCAGTCATTTTCTCTCTGCTGAACCAACCTCAGAAGTTGTTGTGAGAATTAAAATGGTGGGGAGGAGAAAAGCAAATATGTCACATTTGTGAGGTGTAAGAGGGAGGGTGGCTTGTGTATATAGTGAAGAAGCAGAGCCCATGGCCACAATCGCTGCCAAGCACTACATGAAATTAATCATAGCTATCCCACGTATTCATCAGCATGGAAACACTCAACAGAATATTGAGGATAGGGGTGTGGAGTGGCTCTAGCTGAACTTTCCTACAATGCATGCCCTGTGATTCCTAAGCATTCATCCATACTGCTAAATAATGGGTGCTCACTGAGATTATCCATTGGCAAAGGAAATATACTCTGTGTAAGCTGACGAGTGCTCTTTTTAAATGACATGGTGAGTCTTGCTACTGGAAATTGATCACCTTGGGTTCCAATTAATACCTGACTGTTCCAATAATTATTTCAGAGCAATTTTTTTTATTAAAAAGAGAGAGAAAGAAAGAAAGGAAAGAAGGAAAGAAGCAGTTTTAAACCTGCCAAGTTGTTCAGAGTCCAAATCGTCACATTTCCTTCAATAAATGTGAGCAGCTTTCCAACAGAAGCTCACAGGTGCACCTGAGATCAACATCTAGCTGAAGGCAAAAGGGAAAAAAAATAGGGCAATTAAGCAAGGGCTGTGAGATGTTTGCAAGGCAAAATGCTCTCTGAAAGGCTCCATCAATCAAAACCCCTTATTATCTCTGAATGTGACATCAAATCCATGTAAAGTATAATACATTTTCTTGTCAGTCAGACACCTGACATTATGTGTCATGTATCTAATTATTCAGCTGAATGGGGAGGGGAAAATTCAGTACTTGAACTACTAGCAGAGCGAAGAGATGGGCAAACATCCTAGAGCATAAGAACAGCCCTGCTGCATCTGAGCAAAGGCCCATCTTGCCCAGCATTCTGCTCTCATGGTGGTCAACTGGTTGCCACTGGGGGAACAGCACTTTCCCCTGCCCAAGTGCCACGGGACTGATTGAAATTGTTACCTCACCCTATGGATGTATCCCCCCCCAAAAAAATGCTTTGTTGAATTCTATGAAAATGCATGTTACACAAATGTAACAAACAAAAACTGAGTGCAATATTAGGCACAGTGAAATCAGCAAATAGTAGGAAAAACCATTTCAGCCATGAATTGTAAATGGGGGGAAAGAATAAGGACTCCGAAGAACTTAAACCTCTTTCACTATTCAGCTTTGTTGGATAACCCAGGTTGTAATGTTATGAGAGGAAGAAAAGCCTCTTTCTATCTACTTTCTCCACACCATGCATTTTATACATGAAATGAAAAAGCCCCAAACGTTGTTATCTGGAGAAGAATTTACTGTTCTTACAGACCATTATGCCTTGAAGTGGCTTCAAACAATGTACAATACAAATACAAAATCGCAACTAGGATTGTGCATCTTGCAAGAATTCAGCTTTAAAGTGGAACATTTCCTTGACAAACAAAATCAAATTACAGATGTGTTTGTCAAGACAAGATTTCTTCACTCTCTGATTTGTTTTGACATCCCACACTGTATCCCATATGGAATGATAGTGTTTTGCTTATTAAGAAGGTGGAGAAATTTCCAGCTGTGCACTCATCAGTGGCACCCAGTCTGTTATCCAGTAGAAGGATAACATCCAGTTATTCAGAGATGACAGTTTTCTAATGGTATATTGGTCAGCAATGTCTGCAACAACTATTGAGTGCTGTACTGTACTGAGGGTTTCATATGAAACTCCCTAATTCCGAGGTCTGGGGGATTGCTGAGGATGGAGAAATTGAGAGGGTGAACATTTTATGAACTGAAACATTCATCTAGAGGAACTTGAGCTTAACTAGTTCATTTCATAAATGGACAAAATTATACTATAGCCAATTCCTTTTTTTAAGGGAAAAAAAGGTTGAAATAGAACTAGTTCCTTCTTAAAATGAACTTTTCAGGCACTGTCTTTTGCCGAATGATAAGACATCTTCAGTAGCTTTGTTCTTAGTCCCTAATCAGCTGAGCCCTACACATAATGCTCACAATCTGAATATGTCAGTAGGCTGCCTGAGAGTTCAGACTGTCTGCTTCAATTCAACTGAAACCTGGAGGATTGTGCTACAAGGATGACTATCTTCTGACATCTGTCACCATGACCTATTCCTGCTGGCTGCAATGACATCATCTTTCTCCCCCACCAAAAAACAACAACACTTGCTGCATTAATAAAGGGAGCACCAGCAATAATAGTACAGAATGATTATTTAATGAAGTGTGGGGAACCCCACCAATGGAAGTTTCTCTTTTAAATCCAAGTTACAATTATTTTTATACTTCCAGTCCAAGAACTAAAGTAAGTACCTGAAGTTAAATAGAACCTCCTGTTGTGTAGGCAGACCAGATGAACTGACCTGGACCCTGCAGTCACCACCTGAGGCTGTTCTATGTGTGCCCCCTCTGTGAGAGATACAGAGGGTGGCAACACGAGCCTTTTCTGCAGTGGTTCCCTAGCAGTTCAAAAGCACGTCAGAGTGCAAGTAGATAAATAGGTACTGCTGCAGCGGGAAGATAAACAGTGTTTCCGTGCGCTGCTCCTGGTTCGCCAAAAGTGGCTTAGTCATGCTGGCCACATGACCCAGAAGCTGTACGCCGGCTCCCTTGGCCAGTAAAGTGAGATGAGCGCCGCAACCCCAGAGTTGTCTGTGTCTGGACCTAACAGTCAGGGGTCCCTTTACCCTTTACCTCCCTCTTTGTGGAATGCTCTCCCCAGGGAGGCTTGCTTGGCACCTTTGTTACAAGTCTTTAGGTGTCAGGCAAAAGCATTCCTGTTCTCCTAGGCCTTTGGCTAATAAAACAATATTGGCCTTTTAAATTGTGGGCAGGTATTGTTTTTGCTTTTTACTTTGTTGTGCATTATTGTGCTTTTATATTGTTAATTGCCTCGTGACCCTTAGATGAACAGCAGTAGAGAACTTTAATGAGGAAGAGAAAGAAGAAAACCCAGAACATGGCTGAGATTAACAATTGCCAAGAATCCTAAGCATGCTTACTTTGGAGTAAGCTCTCCTGAATTGCCTTAGCCCCTGCCTGGACAGCCGGACAGAAGCACCTCCTCCCAATCCCTTTAATGGGATGCCCCTTTCTTTGGAGGGGCAGCCAGAAGCTTACAACCTCCCCTCCAACCAAGACTAAGGCCAATCCAATGCGAAATCACCAAGGTGGTGACAATTGCTATGAGGTAGGAAAAACGCTCAGATGGGGCCAATTTAGCCTGAAGGAAAATTCCAGCCCCAAATATGGCAACCAACAATGTCCATAGCAAGGTCAAGTAAAACAACACAGAAAGAAAGGGTGGGCAGGGAATCCAATAAGGAACTGCACAAAGGGGAAGAGGTGGGCCTGTTTATATGCTCCAGGAGTGGATCCAAGTGAAGCCTATTGGCTCAGTTGGGGCTGCCCCCTGGCCAGCCCCTGCCTCCCAGGTCACCTGCCATGGGACAATTCGGCCAGCAGACCTACAATCTGCTTCCCAACCAATGGGGAGGGCAATTTGGTTCCCCATCAGCCAGGAAGCTTTCCCCATGCAGTTGCCATGTTGGATAGCATGGAGGATGCGGTAGCTGGCCCACAACACCACAGCACCAGAGATAAGGTAAGCCAGCTTCTAGATACATTGAACTAAAATAAGTTCTGGTTCTTTAACCAGAGAATACAATAGCCCCATGAAAAGCTTGTCCTTATGTCATGCAGGTAAGATGAATGGAGAATGAGAGTTGATATCCTCAGAAATCCAGTCTCTGTGCCAAATCTCAAGAGTATCTGGAATCCTACACAAATGTAATTCCAAAAAACGAACAGAGCTCCATGTCACAATACCTTTCAGCGATCCTATTTATGGTTTACGTTAGGAGTCACATAAGAGCAACACAAAGTTTTTTGTGAGAAAGAAAGAAAGAAAGAAAGAAAGAAAGAAAGAAAGAAAGAAAGAGAGGGAGGCACCAAACCTCGAGAATTTATCCAATCTGATTTTAAGGGTTAGAAATTGGGATGCTAGCTTAGCCTTCTCAGAAGGCAACTGGCGCCCCCTGCAGGTCAATCTGTGTATTAGCCTCCTTAGTCCTTGTTGTGTGGAATTCTGCTTGGAATAACCAAATGCAAGAGTGTACAGCTGAACACGTCAGGGGTTAGTTGCCTGAGTAGTCTGCCAATTAAAGTAAGTTTAAAAGAAAGGCTGACAGCTTTGTGATGAAGCCCTCTAAATTATTTACTTGCCTTCTGAAAGAAGCACACCTAGAAGTGTTTTCTCTCTCCCTCCTCCCCTCTTTCCCTTTAAAGAACAGCTTTGATACTTTTGCGAGATGAAAATAAGGTGAAAAGAAATTCATCCTTTAAAAAGATTCCTGAAGCTCCTCTTGACTAGGGGGGGGAAAGCCAAGCTCTTGTCTCCTACCTCTGAGTGATAGGAGATTCATTGTCTGCCTTTCAAGCTGTCTATTGTGGTTGAGACGATCTGCTCCTCCTCTAGCAATCCTATTGAAGCAACATAGCCATTTTATTTTATTTTTTGAAAAAGATTAATTGACTGAAATGCAATGAGACTGCAGAGCCCCATTTTGCTCATGATCTTCGGGGTTGCTTTGTGCAAAGAGGTCAGCCCTTAGCCACGTTTGCGTGGAATTCTGGGAGATGGAGAAGGCACAAAAGCTATTTCAAGCCCCTGTTTATGACAAGGCTTTGTAGCCACAGTAATGAGACGGTGGGCTAAAGCGTGTATTATTCGAAACCATTTTGCAGTCTTGCAGCATGGAAAATGAAGACTGTGCCTGAAAGACTATCGTCTCTTTAATTCTGTTCAGAGGGAATAACGATGAAACACTCGGCCATAAGAGGATGTAATTATCAGTGCAGTCACTTTAATCAAAGGCATCTGCAAACATTAACTGACAACTTGCCCATTGTTTCAAAATTTGTTGCACTCTTCCTAGTTATTTTTTCCCATTTAAAGCAATGATCCGAATCAAAGAGCCAACTACATGCGGGTGAAATATCATTATCGATTGCAAACCCCAATCCCATAATGACTTTGTCTTTCAGTAAGTATTTAAGCAGACACTGATAATTACACAGCTCTATACAGATTTAGAGATAAACACCACCTCTAGTCATTGTAGCATGGATTTTTTTCAGGGGAGGGGGTTGTCGCCTGTTGTTGCTACTCCAATTCCCATTAGCCTCTAGTCTGGGATTCAGGACTCTCAAAAAATCACCATAGGTGTGTTATAAATAATAATTGTCTGGAGTAGGGATGGGGGAGAAATTTGATCCAGCTCACATTTAACCATGAACCTACCTAATGTGCACTTCCAAAACATTACATGAACTACTGTACAACCCTGTTTCAAAATTAGCATGTCTCCAAATTTTGGAGTGCAATTTTGCAGCCAAGTAATGTGTTTATACTAGGGTGCAGTGTGCATTAAAATGTACATGTTGGTGAAAATAACAAACAACAATGCATTATATTCAGGGAAGTTGCTTTGGGGGGAATGTGCATATTAGGGAACATTGCATACAAGCATTACGAAAAATTCACACTAAAATGCTGGTGAATTTTTATGGGAGCTTTTATTCATAAAACAAAAGCAAAATCACGGATTGATGTGGAAATGTGGAGAATGAGTTTAAGAATAGAAAAAAATGAGAAACGAAGAAAAACTAAAATTGACAGATTAACCCATTTCTAGTCTGGAGAAATAAAACAAGCACAGCAAAGAATAAGAAGACAGCTGTCACAAATCTCAACTGTGAGTAAATTTTGATAAGCAAGAGCACAGCTTTACTTTTGGACTATTTTTGCAGCATGCCTGCATGGGGCTGTTTCTAGGGGGTGACTTGGAAGAGCATCATTCAACATCTGCCATGCAGACAGGTGGCAGGCCAGCAGGGGTTGAATGTCTCCCAGGGATTTGTATCATGGCTTGCGCTAAATTATTAAATATGTCCCTTTTCTCCTACTTGTGAATTCTGAGCAATGAGGAGCAGGGAACAGCTTGTGCAAACTCTCCCTCGAGTAAAGTGTAATAAGAGCCATTATGCATTGTGGAATAAAGTACAAAAAAAAAAAACAGCAACAGGAGATCATTCAAAAGCACTGTTTAGCTATTGCTTCTCATCTCTATCACTTCACATTGAGAAAGTAAAGTCCATATTCACCCCAGCCACCTTGCCTTCCCAGTATCACAGTTTATTACATATACGTTCTCATTGCTTTCTCAGTAAATCAGTGCTCAAATTACTGAGAGGGACATCCCTAATGATATCCACAAGCCTCACCAAGTTTAGCCAAATCATTCCCCGCACCTAGCCTTGTAAGTGAAGTAACTAAGGCATACTCTGCAACTGCCCCAGAAAAACTGGGAAATCCCTTTTTTATCATGGGAGAACTGCAGCCATTCTGGTTGCTGTGATCTCACATAACTTCACAGTGCAATTTCACTGTGCCTGGCTTTTGGGGTGGAGCCATGTGCGACGAACCTCCACTTCACACTCTCCCCTTGTTACTAAGTGAATTTCTAATCAGGTGTTCTGGGTCAAATTTCAATCCACCCCACCTGTCCCTCTGAGGTCCGTCTGTTATGTCAATCCCCTTTTATTTATAATCTGGGGATCTCTTAGTAACGGGAGTTTTCCTGTCCAGCGGCCGTGGCCGGTTATATCCTCCGCTCTGGGCTTCAGGGGTTAAACTCTTCTTTGCCTACAGTTCGGGGTCTCTCTTTCATTAGATCCCTCACTATATCAGTTAGCTAAGCCCTCTTAGCAACTCTGTGGCAATACCAGGGTTTCCGCCCGCTAGCCCCTCCTGAGGGAACTCCAAGACACAAACTATCACCCTGCAGGTCAGTTTTGTCCTTTCCCTGAGTTCACCTCCTCATGAGCATACATAACTCGCTGGACCAAATGAACGACGATATTTTCTTAGCTCAACAATAAGAAGTCTTTATTTCTTTCAGAACATAACGGTTTCAGTAATGGTTTATAAGCTTAGTTTCATAACAGTGTAAACTCTTTCTTTCAGCATCATATACACATCTTCAACGTATCCTAACCTACCCACCACTATCCTGGCCCCACGCCCTCCTTCTTCCAGTCACCACTCCTCCCCTCTAACGGCTGCTCCCTCCTTTTTAAAGAGCGGAATGTCCCGCCTCCCCTGGGATACCTGCCACTCAAACTGGGGTGCCCATTAACTCATAAAACACCGTGGGCGTCTGAAAATCCCTTAACTTAGATCCGTTTCGTTACACCATGGCATGAAGTTGCATGAGATCACAGCAACCAAAATGACTGCCATGCTCTTGTGATAAATAAATAAATAAATGGGAAGATGGTGTCCTAGAAGACAGCATCCCAGATTCTGGCTTCAAATTGTTGAAGGGTGTGGCTAAGGCAGCATAGCCACACGGGAGCATGGGAAGCTGCCTTATACCGAGACCACTAGTCCATCTAGCTTCCTGTTGTCTATACCAATTGGCAGTGGCTCTCTAGGATTTCATACAGGGCGCTCTCCTAACCCTACCTGGAGATGTTGGACATTGAAACTGAGGCCTTCTGCATATGAAACATGTGCTCTGTCCCTGAGCTATGGGGCTTCCCTACCTCCCTGTAATGTAAATTGCAATAAATTTGACTAGATTTCACACTACCCAAAGTAAGTTACAGAATCTGCCCTAGGAATTCTCAAAAGCTTTCTTTTCGTGAAAGAAGCTTCCATTTTTCTTCCTCTTTTTCTGGACACTTGAGAACTGCTTTAGAATTTCCGTGGATGTGGGCTTTTGAGTTTTTCTTGTACATGTGAGGGGGCTGAGGGTGGTGTGGTGTATGTTTTTTTCTTTCTGGTCAATTTTTCTCAAGCACCCTGAAGCCTGCCTGCCTAACTACACTTCCAGATCTTGGGGGGTGGGGGTTACTTCATGTCTTATCCTGGGTTTTATAATGAACCACAGGCTCCAGGGAAGGCTGAAGAACACAGACCACCAGCAAGATGGTCTGTAGGGTGAAAGGAAGGACATTCACAAACACCCCTCTGCCACCTCAGAAGTAGGTAAACATAACAGAACTATGGCACTCTACATGACAAATTCATAGAAGGTTTCTCTCCTTTTTGACAGTTTTCAGATTCTCATCAGTAGGTGGGGAATGGCTGGGGGTATGTGACCAAATTTATTTCAGTGCCAAAAGAAAGTACTGTATTTCAGGGGTCTTATTGCTTGCTTGCTTGTAGAATGCAGACTACTGATAAGACAATTGCAGGATGAAAGAAAGGACACTCACAAACATCCTTCAAAAGCCACCCATGAGAATTTTATTGAAAGTTTCTCTCCACTTGGATAATTTGCAAATTCAAATTATTTTCTCATTAGTAGATGGAGAATGGTTGGCGGGGGAACATGAGAAAAATTTCTGGCAAAATGCTAGCTTTTTCCATTTTGAAAGAAATCGTTCCGGGGTGGTTGTTTTTTTCTGTTTGTTTGCTTTTTTGTTTGTTTGTTTGTTTGTTTAACTCAAAGCAGCTCTGCATGCATCTGAGAACAAAAAAAAGGGAAGCAAAAGCTGTTTCACTTTAACCCTTCTGGCCATTTTTATTTTATTTTATTTCAAATCACCCTCTGCACTTTTTATATTAATTTGTTGTTTAGTTGCTTGGGCATTTCTGCACTGCCCAATCAACTGTGTCCTCGGGGCAGCTCTCAATTTAAAAATCAATAAAACACAAATATAAACACAGTACTAAAAAACAATATAGGAACACCAGCAGCATAAAACCATACAAGGGCATAAAATCATTAAGTGGTACTAATAATAAAAAAGAGGGGAGAAGACAAAATAATACTGAGATATCAAAGCAGGCAATAAGAAAAGCCTGAGAGGGGAGAGGGAGGGGCCTTGCAACAGCAATGGTCAGCAAGGCTGCTGCACTTACCTGATCTCCCATCACCAGTATCACTGCAGCTCATTGCTAGCTGACACAGTGCAAACCCACCAGCAGAGACAATCCAGCATTATTGCTGGTTCATTTGCACTGTACTGACCTTGCCGGCACCTCTCTTCACCGCTCTCCCTCCTGGTAAGTTGCGCCAACATTCCTCAGATGAAAATAGTGACATTTCTTACTCCCCCCACCCAACTGACTCCCCTCCCTCCCATTTTTGTCCACCCCACCCCACACCCCGAGCATTTCCACCACCACTTCGCCAACAGGATGCAGCACACACACCCTCCACTGTCCTGAGAAAACCCCTGATTTGATTTGATTCTTTGGTAGATTTACAAAAAAGAAAAGCAGACACCAATAAATAAATTTTAGAAAGGAGCAAGGCTAAACGTGTCGTGGATGCACAAAGCATTAAAAAAGAAAAAAATCAAGACTCCTTGCACTCCTCTCCCCCTTTCTTCCCACCCAGGGAGGCTCTGCCCTCTTCCTGCACCTCAGAGCCAGCACTTCATACAAGTCTCGGCTCCACAGCAGCCTCTCCTTCTCACCACAACACTCCAGCAGCCACTATGAGCTGCTCAAGGGAAGAGGCTGATAGCAGTGGCCATGGAGAGGCAGCGGGATGCTCTCTCACAGCCACCACTGCTGTCACCACAGTCACTCGGGCCAAGCACCGGCTCATCCACCTCCCCAAACTTTGCAGTGGCAGAACTGGTGGGGCAAACAGAGATATTCCAGGATCAAATCAGAACTGCCCCTGGAAAATACTGGCACTAGGAAGGTATGGCATTGTGGCTAGTAACATGAGGTCAGTTAAGTGTCCCTGCCCCACTGTTCATAACTGTTTTGCATGTATAAAGGGGGGAAGAAAGAAAAGTGACCCTATATCTTCCCCTTCCCAACCAGCTTGGGGAAAGTGATTTGGAATTGAAAAGTGGCCTGGGGAGGATAAGATTAAGCAGCTTTCCTCTAAGGAACTCAAGATGGCATATATGGTTCACTCCCTTTTCTCCATTTATCCTCACAATAACTCTGTGAGGTAGGTTAGGCTAAAAGGCAGTGGCTGCCTCAAGGTCACCCAGTGAGCTTCACACCTCAGTAGGCATTTGAACTCTGGTCTCCCAGATCCTAATCCAGCATTCTAACAATTACAATAAACTAGCTCTCTTCCTGAGCATGATTCTTCCATGCCACATAGAAATAAAAGAAAACATTTGGGTGTAATTTGAACCTACCTGTGCCCACAGTTACAATGATCTCATTGCTGTGTTTTATGCTGGCCCTGCCACCTAGCCTCCATGCATTTGGCAGAAGATCTGCAAGGGGCTTTGATGGACATGCGCGCGTGCACACGCACACACACGGTCTTCCACACAATCAGGAATCCTGATTACACAGAATTCTCTCTCGTGCAGTTGTTGCTGGCTGGGGCTGATGGAAGTTGCAGGCCATAACCTCTGGAGGGCATCAGATTGAGGATGTCTGGACAACACTCCCTCATGGTATGGAATTAGAAACTTGGTGCTGCAAGCTGCAAACTCTTTATAACTGCCAATATTGCTCCCTGTCTCAATAGGCCACTATAATTTTCATGAGGCTGCATATGTAAATCAGAGGGCAACAACTTTTTAGGCCCATGGTCACATATGGATTTCTGAGCAACCACCATAGCGGACTGCCCCCTCTGGTCACTTCTCTCTCACCTCCTGTGAATCAGCCCATTCCATCCCTGAAAGACAGAAAGTGAGAAACAGCAGGCACACAGACTTTGCTTTCCCAAACAATCTGAGTAAAAGTCAGAAAGAGTAAAATTACTCTGAGCCTTGAAAAGCACACTAGAGCTGAAAGAGAAAACGGGAGTCACTTTTTCAACTTCTTTAGCTCTATGTATTTCTCAAGGCAGAGAAGGATAACCACTGGTAGACGAAGGTGGGGGCGGGGGGTGATCTGCACCGGGTACTATCTGGGGGGGGTGACATCGCACCCGCACCTGCCCCCCGGGGCGCTCAGCGCACACCCCTGGGACACTCGCCGCTTGCCACGCATGCCCCAGGATGTGCGTCGCTTGCCACACACTCCCAATGTGCGCCACACTCCCACGGCGACCCGGGACGCAGACCACACCCCCTGGGACACACGCCAGCCACGCCCCCGGATATACGCCGCTCCCAGTGCCAGAGCAGGTAGCTTTGCAACTGAGGAGAACCATGCTCACCACTTCCTGTAAGAGCGTAGTGAGGGGTGTTCAGACAAATTTTGATCTCAATGATACAGCTGCATCATATTCGTGACCTCTGAATTGTTTAAAATGCTTGTGTGCAGAAAACAGCAAGCCTGTATTGACAAACTGATAATGAATGAGATTTTAAAGAAGGCTCTAAGGATATTATCTAGGAAAATAAAAATAAAAATGTTATCTGAATATACCCACTGTTGCATTTTAGCGGCTAATAAAGAAACAACCATGTGTCTTCTGCATATTTATATCAGAAATGGGAGGGGCAAGCACTGTCTGTTTTTAAAATCAACACAGCACCCTAGAGACTAGGGATTAAAGAGCAGCAGAAATAATTCTAATCCTCAGTGTCCTCATTTTCATTTTCTTTTCTCTTCTTTAATTAACTAATGGAGAGATTCTGCAACATTTACTACTGCATCAGATGATAAAGGCAACATCGAGACCTTGTAAAAGGTGCCATATGGATAGTCAAACACAATTAAAACATAGGGGGAAGGGCCATAGCTCAGGGGTAGAGCACCTGTCTTGCAAGCAGAAGGTCCCAGGGTCAATTCCTGACATCTCCAAGTAAGGTTGGGATAGACTCTTGCCTTAAATCCTGGAGAGCCACTGCTGCCAGTGTAGGCAATGCAGTGAACCAATGGTCTGACTCAATATAAGGCAGTTTCATATGTTCCTATGTAGCAGCCACTAAGCACCTTGCACTGCAGACAGGGATTTCTGTTATCCAGAGATTACGTACAAATCTGGTATGTGGATTTGGAATATTAGCATGGCTTCTACATAGGGATGTGTAAATCTCTTGATTTTGGCTTCTTTCCATTCCTTGTTTTTTTCAGTCTTAAGTTCAGTCCCACATCATTTTGCAAAATATATTTTAAGTCCTCATTAAACTTTTCAAATTTCCCTTAGTGCAGACATTGGTGTACAGAATGTTTCATAGTATACCTATTTTTATCTGATAAAAAGCACGTAATGCTGTTTTAGTAATATATGCATTTAAGTGCCCGTTTTAGTCCAGCACATGTTTTTGCACACATTATTTAGTTGGAGAAATGCACTGAAAAATTTGGAGATTTGCAGAATTCAAAAGAAAGAAGTGTGGCCTTGGAAAACTCCCAAGGGTTGGCTGGCTGGAGAGTGATTTAGAGGGTCACATCCAACCCTCAGGCTAGGGGTTCCTCACCCCTGAAACAGAATGTGTCTTTAAACAGAGGAATGTCCTCTGCAAACAGGGGCGTCGCTAGGGGGGCGTGGGGGGGCAGGCCGCCCCGTGTTCCAGGGGAGGGTGGGGTGACACTTGGGCCGCCCCGCCCCGCCGGCAGCCTCCGAGCAAGCTGCAGGGCCCGCGTGCCGGCACCGCTATTGGGCTGCCCAGCGACGGAGTGCGCACACGCGAAATGTCGCGCGTGCGCACTCTGTCTGGGCCAGCGCTGCCGCTGCGAACTCCGTCGCTGGGCTTCCGCGGCGACGTTGCAAGCCCGCCGGGTGAAAAGGCGGCTTGGGGGCAGCTGCCAATCACGCGCGGCAACCCCCCAAGCCACTTTTTCACTCAGAGGGCTCGCAACGTTGCTGCGGAAGCGGCAGCGCTGGCCCAGACAGAGTGCGCACGCACGACATTTTGCGCGTGCGCACTCAGTCCTGATGTTGCGTCATGACGTCACGACGCAACATCAGGATGCCCTGCCCCCAGGATGCCCTGCCTCCCTCCACCCCTGTCTGCAAAGTATGGTGTATGGTCACCCTAATCTCACGTGGCACCACCCATCACCCTAATAGGGTCAACACTTGGCAGGGAAATGACTCTTGCTACACTATCCCGACATCAGTACCTGTCTTCATCCATTCCCCTCCCATTCATGGTGACACCTGGGGTCATTTCACCCTGCTGCATGTCAGGACCAGTTCTGAGGGTGTGGGTAGTGGAAAGGAAGAAAGGCAGTGAGACAAGCTGGCTAATTCCATGCATGTTCACTCTAGGGTTGGATCTGCTATTACAGATTTCAGTGGTATTTGCTACCAGGGCAGTGTGCATAAGACTGAAGTGTAGGGACTGGCTTCCATTCTCCTGTGGACTCCGTACACACTGGGATTCATAAAATAAAAATGGGTGGCCTAGCTTCTGTGGACAGGAGTGCATGGGAGACTTGGGAGCTGTGGCTCCCCAGTTGTTGTTGAACTCCCATCAGTCTCAGTCAGCTGGGCCAATAGCAAGGGGTGGTAGGAGTTGGAGCTCAACAGGAGGTTCCCTGTACATGACTTATAGATACTGACAATCTAAACTAGTTATGAAGCTGGACAAGAACTTTACTGTCTCCTTTAAGGAAGAGCAGGACAGCACAGAAAACTCAGCTTGGTGACCCCGCATGGCTAAACCTTTTAATGGTATGACCCATGCACCCTGCCTCCAGGATCCCTGTAGCCCATAAATCTTCTTTCCATATACGTTTTGCAAGTAAGTTCTATAACTGTGTGAGTATGAGAGTGTGTGTGTGTGTGGTGCCACACTACTTTTACCGTTCTCCAATTAATCACAAGCAATATTTATGCACAGAATATCCTATATTTCAATGTTAGTCATAATGTATGCATTTTTCAACCTTTTAAGCTGTTTGTGCAGCTGCTGATTAGATGTCTAATTAAAACTTCTGTTGAGTTTGTCAGGTTAGACTTTGACTTCATCTAGCAAAGAGGCAGAATGGAATGGTAGAGAAAAGTGCAAGGAGGGTCACCCACATGAGCAAATTAAACACTGAGCAGTGCAGCTTGAAATTCATTAGCATCTTGGCTGGGGGACACACAGGGCTGTTCATTTGATCGGAGCGGAAAACTGGGCTATTCCCTCATAGAACCTATGATGCTAGAGGTCTATCACAAAAAAGAGTGGAATGATGAAATGAATTTATCTGCCTGACCAAAGGTGATCTCAGTCCTGACAAAGAGTCAGCCAGCACCCTTTTTAATGCAAGTACCCCTCTCTTACTCTCTTTTTCTATTTAACCTTCTGAGCAACAGCAGCAGTGGCAGCCAACTTGAATAAAATTGGGGGGGGGTCAGGTAAGCCCTGCTCCTCAAGATCACTTGATGTGGTGCACGAACACCATTTGAATGACAATGCCCATCAACTTTGGGGGAGCCCTGGTACCCTCAAATATTTTAATGGGGGGGGCAAAAAACCCTCAGCCCCTAGGAGTTGGCTCCTATGCCTGAAACAAAACAAAAAACTATGAAAGTGATACTGATCTGAGGAATGTGCCACACCAGAAAGGGATAGTTCTGAAATTCCCCTCATTTGAATTGTTCAAGTTCCAAGTTGCTTTGTTTTGATTCCAAAGCAGAAATGATGCAGTTGGGAACTAAGGGTGTGCACTGATTTAAGTTCAGACCCTAATTCAGTGCTTCAGGATTCAGCGGTTCCAAAAACAGCCCACCTCAGTTTAAAGCACTCTGGAGGCTGCCTGATTCAGTCGGAGTCCAAGTCGACTTTGCAGGGTGTGCTACAGGTTTCCTTCCCTGCATTTGCTAATGGGAAATAATAATAAAAGAAACTATAACTTTCATTCTTTTTTATATATAGAAGTGGATATAATTTGCCTCTTTAGAGTGGTAAAGAAAAATAAGTGCAGGAGGTTTTGTGCTAAGAACCTTTAAAGTTTTGTTTTGGTTTTTTGCAAAATGTGATGGAATTTGCAGGGGTGTGTGTGTGAGAGAGAGAGAGAGAGATAGCCAGAGGCACAAATAGGCATAAAGAAGAAAATAGAGACAATGGGTTCACTGATAAATAATAGCATAAGTAAATATCACTCAGGATAAATGAAGGTACCTGTGTTTGAGAAAGCCACACACCCACACAAATAACAAATTTATAACATAGCACTGTCAGTGATTTAATGAATCACTTGAAACAGACTAAATAAAACAGATTGCATTGAACTTAAAGCAAACTCCTCAGACCAGAATTATTTGAAGGTGAAAGTGTGGGGAGGGGGAATCCACCACCTCTTTTAAGAAAAACAACACAAACCACACAAGATAAACAACAGCAAGAGTCAATCAAAAGGAGTAAATGAAAAAGAACTATAGAATTTGAAAAAAAAGTTGTAGGTAGAAGAAGGAAGTGGGTTGGACTTAAGCAAAAGAAACTGCTCCACTAGAAATCTTTTAATAATGTTACTGTCCCCCAGAGGCAGAATTCTCAAAACAGCAATAAACATATGAGATCAAGGCTATTTATTTACTTCAATATCCCTCCCACAAAGCATTTGGATTGGAGGGTCTGAGTGAAATCATAAAAGAGCTTCCCGTATTTCCACCTTGGTGTTTGGTATCCCTTCCCTGTTCATCCCATCCTTACATTTGCCTTATAAAGGCAAGCTTAGAGTCATTAGTTTTCCTTTTAGCAGACACTTGCATGTAGCACTTTTAAAGGAAAACCCCCAGTCACTGAGCCACCACAAAATGCACTTAGGTTCTCCCCTTCAATTTGGAGCTCCTCAAACAGGTTCAACTTCACCTATTATACAAATCCACTGTGAACCCCATTAGGAAACACTGCTTGTTTTGTGTGTGTTCATTTTTGCAAATTCTGTTGTGTGTGCCAAATTTGTGACATCTTTCAGTTCCCTCTGGTTCATTTGTGACTTTCCTTATATTACTGGTCTACATTGCTTTTTGGGGAAACACTGCATAAAGTAAAGAAAATATTGATGTGATTGTATCTGCAGGGCACAGTCTGAAGCCCATGATATATCAGTCTTGCTGAAGCTAAGCAAATCTGAGTCTGATCAGTGCCTGGATTACAACCCCTACCACAAAATATAAAGCAAATCCAACAGTTGATCCTTTGGGTCTACATAGAACAAGCCCCTATCTACTGACCAACATTGTGTATTGTACACAGATCACTG
>OFHU01002636.1:0-115293 GCA_900245905.1 Lacerta viridis | reverse complement strand
CCTGAGCAGGGTGGAAGCCAGAGCGTGCCTGTCTGTGTGAGATCAGGGGCAGCTGATTTCTGATATTGGCCAGATGCAGAGAGTGGAGCCAAGCCTGCTTCCTGCTCAGCACTGCCAGGGAGGACGTCTTGATTTAAGCCTGCACAATCCTGTGCACAGTTCCCTGGGAATAAGTCCCTTGGGAAGCAATGGCACTTACTTCCAGGTAACCATGCACAGGACTGCACTGTAAGAAGGGAGTGGGCAATCCTAAAACTGAACTACAGACCAGGTCCACCTGAATGGTCACTTCCTTCTCTAATCCAGCATCCTGTTCTCACAGTGCTGACCTTGGGGCCCCTAGGGAAGTCCCAGACAGGAATCTGTTTAGCACTGGCTGATAGGAAGCATCTGCCTAGCCCAGTCCGGCTCTGGCCATGTTCATTTCACACCATGCATTTAAAGCAGCATCATGTCACTTTAACCAGCCATGCCTTCCCCCAAAGAATGCTGGGAGCTGCAGTTTGTTAAGGGTACTGAGAGTTGTTGGGCGATCCTTATTTCCCTCACTGAACTACAGTTCCCAGAATTCCCTGTGAAGATGAGTTGATTGCTGAGCCACTCTGAGAACTGTAGCTCCATGAGGGGGGTGGGGCCCTCCTAACAACTCTCAGCACCTTTAACAAACTACAGCTCCCAGAATTCTTTGGGAGAAACCACGGCTGCTTAAAGTGGAATCATAGTGCTGTAAATGTGTAGAGCTGAGAATGTAGCCTCCATCATCCTCCTCTGCTGGGGGAGATCCATTGGTGGGGAAGCCCCCCCCATCAGGAGTGTACCAGGGCGCCTGCCCAAGCAGCTACTGCCACCACCAGCATCCCTAGTGGTGGTAGAGAGGCTGTGATGTGGGCTGGGCGGAGAGAGAGAATATCTGGCTCAAGTCCACTTAGTGAGCTTTATGGCTGGGGGTGCAGGGGTGGGGGGCAAACCTGTCCAACACTAAGCGCTGTATCACAGCAGCTCTCACGTAGCTGTCTTATATAATTTTATGGTGCCTAAATTCTGGCACAGCACTAGGGTTAAATCTAGTTTGCACTTTCACCAAGCTAACCTGGTAGACTGGGGGTGCTTCCAGGTGGCCTGTGAATGGATCCTACAAGCCTTTATCCTGGTATGTTTGCAGGGCGATTAGAGGATGTTGATTCTCATTTGTTTGCGGGGAGGGTGGGGCCAATGTGGTGTAAAAGCAAGTATTATCTTGCACTTTCCAGGGCGTTTCTCTTGTCACTTGCTTAGTGCAGAAGCACATTCTTTTCGAGATGGGGGTTCACTGAACAACCAGAATACGCTGGCATGTCACTAAATCCCAAACCAACTTGCAGTCTTCAGACAATTCTTTCCACTTGTCTGCCATGCAGTATCTGTGTGTGTTGCAGAGGATTCTGGGATGCCAGATTCAAGGGTGCATCCTCAGTTCACGTGGGGTGACACCAGACTCGCTGGGCTTCACGTTGCTTTCATCATAATCTTATCCTTAGCCCAACTCTCTCTGCTTCTGACATGACTTGATTTAGGGAGGGTGTGTGTGCACGTCTCATATATTTCATTGATCTGCATGTGAATGCAACAAGCAGGTGTCTGGAAGCAGGTATATCATTTTGGGACAGTCTCCAGAAAACTGGCATTAGAGATGACTCCCTGGGAAGCAGACATTTTGCTCCTAAAAGCAAAAAAGATATCTTGTTCCCATAACCGAGGGGGAAGTGTCTGCAGAAACAAAAGCAGAATCATGCACTAGTGCTGTAAAATAGAAGCTACATTTTCACAGGTAGAGAGGTACAGCGCTGTGTTTGTGCCAGTACAGCTCACTATATTCCACTTGCACTAGACTAGACCAGGGGTCAGCAAACTTTTTCAGCAGGGGGCCGGTCCACTGTCCTCAGACCTTGTGGGGGGCCGGACTATATTTTGAAAAAAAATATGAACGAATTCCTATGCCCCACAAATAACCCAGAGATGCATTTTAAATAAAAGGACACACATTCTACTCGTGTAAAAACACACTGGTTTCCGGACCGTCCATGGGCCGGATTTAGAAGGTGATTGGGCTGGATCCGGCCCCCAGGCCTTAGGTTGCCTACCCATGCACTAGAGGCTGTAACCCTGCCATGTAGGCAGGGGAGGAACAATGTGCTCAAAGCACACTACTCTAGCACTGGGTTTTTATTTTATTTTATATTTTAAAAAAAGTTTTAACATTTGCACTAAACCTTTTTTTGTTTTGTTTTCATTACTCAGTTGTGAAAATCAGGACTGGGGAACCATTTCCTGCTGCCCAAGGCCTGCATTCCCTTGTGGCCATCCTGGGGGACGGCCACCAATGGTGAGCATGGACAGCGGAGGAAGTGAGTAGAGCAATGGGTGTGACTCTTACCTTCTAGTCTACTGCAGTAGAGAAGAACTTAAGCCACACAAACAGAGATTTCTACAGCCCACACCCTGCATCCCGGCAAGTAAGAGGCATCTTTGCAGGTCAGCCAGGCAAAGGCACTCAAAGAGAGATTCCCAAGGGCCAGGTGGAAAGGCCCAAAGGGCCACATTCGCTACCTTAGCCTGAGATTCCCCACCCCTACTGTAAAAATAATTGTTTCAAATGTAAATGAAAGGGTGCTTTTAAAAAGTTGGATTTTGTGTGCCCCTTAAAGGAAAAGAAGTGGCAGAGGGGAAATGATGACCATGTCACCCAGGTGACCCATAAAGAAAGGCTGTCAGTTCTGGAGTAAACACCCAGCATGGAACCACCCCCAGCCGACCTGTGAATCTGAAAGTCTATTCTTGTGGGAGGATGAATCCTGGCGTGTCCCTGGCTGCCACTGGTGATGCATAGCTTAAACACTGGGGTTCAGTAGGTAATCAAGGTCATATGAGTCAGTGTGTCTGATGCTTTGGGTGGGGGGCAGCACAACTAATTTCCCTGAGTCAGCCTTGCTTGGGGGTCTGTGAGCTGTGTGACGCAGCATCACATCTCACTGCTTAAAAAAAGAAGAAGTGAGAATCAGCTCTGATCACTGGGGTGCTCGTGGCATGCGGGAGAAGCACGGGCTCTCTCATGTCTGGGGGAACATGTAGGTGCCTGCCCCCACCTCCAAAGTCCCGGCACACACTTTCCACAGTAAGCCACTCAAAGCTCCGTGGTGCATCCTGGGGCATTTCTGTTGGCCCATGGCCTGCTGAGCCCTTTGGCACGACACATCATTTGCTGTTCAGAATCCCGGGAGTGGGTGATGGTGGCTCCCCCAGCCCTGGGGATCCAGGCTGCCGTTTACCATACAAGTAAAGGAATGCGAAGCTCCCCCATCGCTCCTTAGTCAGAGAGACAGACAGAAAACTGGAACCTTCAACGGCCCTGTTTCCAAGAAGGGAATTTATTACTCAAAGTCTCGCGGCTGCAACGCTGCCTGTTCCTCTGAAAGGGCAAATTGTGTGTGTGTGTGTGTGTGTGTAAATGCCATTTCCCTGCGCTGTTCCTGCTCAGGCAGGGGAGATCTAGGGTTTCCCTTGCTAAACAAGGCAAGGATGAGGAAGGCCGTGCAGATGCTGGCATTTCTCACGAGGGATTTGTTGTTCCGGCCCCCTATCACTGTGCAAAGAGTTCGGGAATGATCCTAGGGTGAGGTCATCTTCACTCCTTCCTGGCACCCAGGGAGTCACAGAGCACACTTGGGTGGTCACAACCACCCAGGCCATACATTGAAGGCAGTATCATGCCACTGTAAACAGTCACTCCAAAGAATCCTGGGAAGTGTGGCTTGATAAGGGTGCTTAGAGGTGTTAGGAGATCCCTATTTTCCTCCTATAGCTGCAATTCACAGAGTGGTTTAACTCTGTCACTCTTTCTTCCCAGGGAACTCTGGGAATTGTAGCTCTGTCAGGAACAGGGACCTCCTAACAACTCCGTATCCTTAAAAAACTACACTTCCCAGGATTCTTTGGGGGAAGCCATGGCTATTTAAATGGGTGTACTAAGGGCTCAAATGTATTGTGCAGATGGAGCCATAGTTTAGCCACTTCATGACACTAGCAAACCCTGCAAACCATTTCCTTCCTGTTACAGGTAGGTCTGCCATAGTCAAAACAAAATAAAAAATATAAAAATATAAAAAATCCTTCCAGTAGCACCTTAGAGACCAACTGTGTGCATGCACACAAAGCTCATACCAAGAACAAACTTAGTTGGTCTCTAAGATGCTACTGGAAGGATTTATTTTTTTATTTTTTTATTTCATTTCCTTCCTGTGAAGGATAATTATTCAGAGAATACTCAAGTTCTAGTGAAGGATAAATATTCAGAGACCACTCTTAGAGCATGCTCAAACTTTTTGTTATGGGATTTCCACATCCCCAAGAGAGGAGAAGTTCCCAGGAGAGGGTTCTTGGTTTTGGTTTCATTTGGACAAAAGATAACTGGAGATTTATGGAACTGAAGATAAAGTCAAGAGGAGGTCAGCTTTTGGAGTTGCCCTGTCTCTAATTAAGACAAAGGTGGGAGATCACAAGCCCCCTGGGAATGCACTAAGTCCCCACCACCTGACTTCCCAGCATTTAGTCACAGGATTATTCCACTTCATCCACGGGGGGACAGGACTAATATGTTATTGGGGTAAGATTGTCATGGAAAGCTTATAGCAGTGTACTTCATCCTTTGGTCCCCAGATGTTGTTGGACTACAATACTCAGCAACCCTGAGTTCTTGTCCAAGAACATCTGGGAGCTCAAGGTTGAAGAACACTGCCTGAGAGGCAGGACACACAGCTTAGGAAGCTATGCAAGAACTTGGACTGTGCTTGAAAGGGCAGAATGAGCAATAGGAAACTCCTGGCTCCACCCAGCACCCTTATGTGAGGCCTCAGTGTGGCCATTCTACAGTGGAGGCTGCTCTGTTAGGAGAAAGGGGGCCGTGCCTCCCCCCAGCCACAGTCTTGATTCTGCCAAGCCACCTCTCTTCTTGCTTACAGCCAATCCAGGGGGTGGCATGCCACTCAACACTCCCAATTTGAGTGGGACATCCAGGAATTACAGAAGCCACCCCAACTTCTGATTGGATCCCGGAATGTCGCACTTTTGGGTCTTGCACAAGTTAGCTGGCTCACGCCAGAGCGCCGGAACAAAAGGCACTTGTTTTCTGGACCAAAAGACAGGTGAGAGGGTGAGACCAAAAACTAGTATCCCAATTTTGATGAGTGGGGTGTTAGAGGGTATGGAGCGGTGGTACTAGTGGTCTGCTTCCTCCTCCTCCATAAGTTTAAGTGTTGCTGTTACAGAACTCAGCAGCAAAGAGGGAGAGGACCAAAGGAGAACTTGTTGCCTCCACTTGTAATTGGCTTTGGCTCCACATACAGTTGAGTAGTTCCGCCTTTTCTGTCACCCAATAGCATTTCTCTGTCTTCTCTACACAGAGGACCTACCACTTACTTATTCTTCCTCTTAGTTCAGACATAGCCAAAGAAACCTTTTTTAAAATTATTTTTCTAACCTCCCTTGCAAGCCTGAGCTCATTCTGAGCTTTAGCCAGCCTGACTTCCCCCCCTGCAACTGTTAGCTATTCGTGTCTACTCCTCCTTTGTGATTTCCCCTTTCTTCCATTTCCTATACATGGCCTTCTTAACTCTCAGCTCACCTGTAAGCTCCTTATGCAGCCACACTGGTTTCCTTAGATGCCTCACCCTTTTATTTTATTTCTTGTTTCACCGGCTGAAAAGGAAGCAACGTCACCACCCCCAAAAAATTTGTACGCACAAACAGTATTGAAAGCAGGACCAGATATGAGCTTCCTGCTAGCATCATCAGCACAGATCCCCAAGAATGAGCAATAAGAAGGATATTGGTGGGGTGGAGACTCCTGGACACTATGCTGTGTGTAAGGATTGCCAAGGCTTTGCAGAGATCAGGGCTGGTGTGTTTAACCATCACCAGCACACAGTTAGCATTGCTCTGGAACAAGCACAAAGGCCTCATCAAGAATCTACTCGGGGAATTGTTAGTAATGAATTATAGACACTGGAAGAGGGCCATGTTTAAACTGGATGTACACTCTAGCCAATTTAAGCTTAATGTTTGAATTACAGATGCAAGGACTGTGGAACACTGATTTAAGCATCACTTGTGAAAACAAACCTTAGGCTTTATTGCAATTTGTAACTTCTTTACAAGGCCCTGGGCTCAAGCCTGCCTGGAAATCAAACCTGGTATGGAAAGATTCCCCCCCCCCCCGATCCCAAGAAGTATGCGGAAGTTTGTTGTTACTATGAGAGGGAAAACACTCGGCATATGCTCAGTAGAACTCCTTAGAATTATCCTTTCACTCTTTTGCGGACTATGCCTTCAGATCAGACTTTTTTTCTAGTGAAAAGATCTACATCTTACATTCAAGGCACATTAAAGCACACAGCTTCCCCAAAGAAGACTGGGAATTGTAGTTGCCCCTCAAAGAGTAGCAGTTTCCAGTTTCCTTAACAAATTATGGCTCCCAGGGTTCTTTGCAGGAAGCAACATGCTTTAAATGTGCTCTGAATGTGCATAAAATGCCCAGAGCAGGAAGGGCTTACAAGGCCTAGAAATCAAGCTCCTTCTGGAAGTCCCAGGAACTTCTTTCAGTTTTACAAAACATGCAGAAATAATAATAATAAGCCCCTTTGAAAATGTTGTTGTTGTTGTTGTTTAGTCGTTTAGTCGTGTCCAACTCTTCGTGACCCCATGGACCAGAGCACGCCAGGCACTCCTGTCTTCCACTGCCTCCCGCAGTTTGGTCAGACTCATGTTGGTAGCTTCGAGAACACTGTCCAACCATCCTCTGTCGTCCCCTTCTCCTTGTGCCCTCCATCTTTCCCAACATCAGGGTCTTTTCCAGGGAGTCTTCTCTTCTCATGAGGTGGCCAAAGTATGGAGCCTCAGCTTCAGGATCTGTCCTTCCAGTGAGCACTCAGGGCTGATTTCTTTAAGATGGATAAGTTTGATCTTTTTGCAGTCCATGGGACTCTCAAGAGTCTCCTCCAGCACCATAATTCAAAAGCATCAATTCTTCGGCGATCAGCCTTCTTGATGGTCCAGCTCTCACTTCCATACATCACTACTGGGAAAACCATAGCTTTAACTATACGGACCTTTGTTGGCAAGGTGATGTCTCTGCTTTTTAAGATGCTGTCTAGGTTTTAAAAGATACGGAATGCCATTCAGAACTAGTCCCACACATTTGGAGTTAGAGTAAGGAAAGGGCAAAGCTTTCATCTCACGTCATCTAATGATGGACTGAGCCCCCTGCTACAAGATCTCCCCCTCCCCCCCCAGCTTCGAGGGGAAGTGCCGCAAAGGTTTGGCTTCTTTTGAGACGTGCAGAGTTTGTGTAAGTTGGGGTTCATTTACAAATATGCAAGCGGAGTATCCGTGGAGATAAGGAGCATGTGCACTCCTGCCGGGCAGCAGATCTGCACCCTTGCATCAGATTCTCAGTGAGATGTACTCTGCATCCCAAGATGCTCAGCATTGGGAGTGGTAGGGCAAGAGGCAGGAAAGCCAACAGTAGGTGGAGCCAGAGCAAATGATTGGCAAAGCCCCCCCAGATTGGTTATAAGCAAGAAGGAAGGCAGAGGTGGGGCTGGCGGAGGGCAGAAGGAGGATGGTAGGGCGATGGCCAGTTTGCCTCAGTCAACCAGCTTGCCTGCTTCCTGTCCTCTTCTGCCTCTGCCTTGAAATCTCCACCCCCACCCCCACCCTGCATACACACACAGCCTGCTCCCTTTATTTGGTGTGGCGCTTTCCAAGCACTGAAAAGAAATGCGAGTAATAAACAAATAACTGAAGGGTGCATTCTGCAACATGTTCTTGACGCAATAAAAGTGCTTTTAGGGTGGACTGATTCTGCTTTCATTTGTTCTGTGATGCTGCCCCAATGCTACCACATTATTGCTGTCTGGAGGGGGCCGTAGTGCAACAAAAATGGATCATGAGTTAACCCAAACATTTGTAATATAAAACATTATGTTGGAGTCCAACAACATCTGAAGATTCACAGGTTTCCCACCCCTGCTTTAGGCGGAGGAAAGGAGACTGAGGACAGGAGAAAGTGGCTTGCCTCAGGTCACTGAAAGACTTCCTAGCTGAAGTGAGTTTTACCGGTAACTCTTGACTTTCGAGCTCACAATCCAACTGCCCTCTACACTCTCCCTACTACCCTGAGCCACTATTCCTCTGTCGATATTTTACAGTGGAAAATAACACTTGTTTTGCATTAAGCGAACAAGCGATTCACAGTGTAACAGTGAGGGAGCCAAAGGAGTGAACCTAGACTTCTGCGGAGACTAGTAGTGCGTCCTGCCAAAGGCTTTGTGGGGTGGTTTTTATTTTCTGATGAAATATTAACTTTGAAATGCACATGCTCCTGCAACTCTAAATGCACCATCCTGCATTTCAATATAATTAATTTGTAAGTTTTTTACAGTCACATGACACATCTCCACCCCAAAATATTAAACACTTCCAAATTTCAGCTTTAGCCAGATTGTACAAACCCCCGCCCTGCTCCTTCCAGTCAAAGAGCACTTGCCTGCCAAAGTAAGCTCAGTTTGCCAAGTAAACCCCAGTATTAGGTACAAACTGTACACACAATGAAAGAGTAAGTGCTTTGTCTGTTAGGGTGAAGACAGATGTACCATTTGGGGGGGAATCAGTTTGGCAGCAACCTCACTGCTAATGGTACTCCCCCCAAATCTGGGTTGAGCTCTGAATGTGGTGGAGTGGGAGAAGGAGAACATTCAGCAGCTTTTAAAAGTGTTTCATTTTTAATATGGAAAAGCCAGTTGTGCACCAATTTACTGAATCCAAATGGAACATGCAACAAAATGTTGCAGTGTGAAGTTTCCAGTATTCTTCCCGCAGTCAGTCAGCATCCCTTGTCCTCTGAGCATTCTCCTCACTGGGCAGCTGTGGAGGTTTCCCCCCTCAGAAGTTTTTTTAAGGGGTGCTCACACATTCGCTTGTACTTGTGTACAAGTTGTCTTTGCATGGGTTCAGCTGCTCCTGAGATGAGCCTACATATGTTGATTTTTTGGGGTGGGTGGGTGCGTGGGAATCATCATGTGTAGCTGTTTCCTGAAGAAAGAGGTACTGTATTTTGCTTCCGGGTTACTGCCTCTGCATGCTCTCCGTGAGGCTTTGGTCAGGAGAAGGCTTTCCTTTCTAGTGAAGTTTTTCTGCAAACCTCAGGGTTCCCCAAGACAGCTGCTCCCTCCTCCTTGCACATGTATGATTCTGTTTGTTTGTTTGTTTGTTTGTTTACAGAAGCAGTGGTACTCCCTGAATGGCAGAAATAGAGGAACTGATTGATTGATTTCAGGTGTTGTATTTATAGAGTCTGCTTTCCAAAAAGCACGAAGTTACAGGGAAGTGGGAGGGAACCTTTTTGAATGTGATGGCAACTGGCTGACATCTCACACCCAAATCTCTCAAGTGCCAAAGGGAGGTTGGCAGCCCACTTGAAGTTTGAGAGAAGCGGTATGACTGAACAAGCATTTGGTTTACTGTAGGGCTGGGGAACAGCCCTAGTTTTCTCCTCTTCCATTAATATCAAGCAGGTCTGCAGAAACTAGAATCAATGGGGTTTCCAGTTCCTATCTGCCTTAATGGAGGCAGCCCCCGTGACACCGCGGGGATCAAAGGCAAAGAAAACCAAGAATGATAGAGGGTAAATCATTCTTGGAAATTCCTACCACAGAAGGGCCGAACGGGCTTCACATACAGTACATCTCGGTACCTGGCCCTCACTTCAGCATGGAATGGGGGGGGCAGAGAAGTGCTGAGTGTAAAAGTGTAAAAGTACTTTGTAAAAAGTGTAAAAGTACTTTGCCTAGCAAAAACACCACCGTTAAGAAGCAGAGGTTCTCCTGTTAATTGGATTTTTAATTGGCTTTAAAGTCAGGCATGCTCTGAGAGAAGATGTTGTGATCAGAACTGCGGAATTGCCCAGCTGCATTGATCTGAAGTTTAGAACTGAGAAAAGATTTTATTTGGTGTGGGTGGCGGATGGCGGAGAGGGGAGCCTCCGGTTTCCTGTTTACTTTGAGTTTCTTTATTAATCTCTACCCGCCCTTAAAAACAACAGAGAAGAGATACAACTTAAGTGGACTTTGGCAAAAATGCAGTTGTAAAGATGAAAGGACCAGGGAGGCATGGAGACTTTGATGCTGATTAATTAAAATGAAATACTCCAAGATCTCCTGTGGCGGAAGCTGGATCCCTCTTTCTTGGGCTGTGAAAATTTCTAGATGTTGACTGAGTAGTGAGAAAGAGTGGGCTGTTGGAGTATGATGTTGTCTGGAAACACCGGGCAAGATGAGAGCACGATGGGAGGGAGCTGGTGAGATATTTTGAGAATTCTCCAGGATTATAGCCCCACCCCAGTTACGCTGAGAGACAATTGGAGGAATTTCAAGAATTGGACAGCAGACAAAGGCCAAGGACTTTATAACTGGACATATTCAGACTGGCACACGCAAAGGAAAATAATTAGAGCACCTCACTTGAAATCCTATGGAGAGTTAGATAAGGTATTAATACAACGAAAGCTCATACCAAGAACAAACTTAGTTGGTGTCTAAGGTGCTACTGGAAGGAATTTTTTTTTATTTTGTTTTGACTATGGCAGACCAACACGGCTACCTACCTGTAACTAAAAATGCAGCTGTTACCTTAATGATTAAAATACCAACTGAAATGTAATTAGATGTTAATAAACCACAGCAATATAAGAACTGGACAAAAAAACATTGATCAAGGAGCATGGGAAACCACTTAAACTGTAGAAATTTGGAATTAATTGGAATTATTTTGATATTAATTGGAATCTGTATAACTGGCAAAATTGTGGTAATATTGGGTGGATATTGGAAAATTAATTTAAAAAAATTTTTTTAAAGAAAAGAAACTAATATCAATGGGTGAAATTTGTTGCAGCAACATAGTGATGAGCATTACCACCTAATGCAGGGATGGCCAACGTTGTTGCACTTCAGCTCTTAAAATTCCTAGCCCTGGGCCATGCTGCATGAGGCTGGTGGGGGCTGGAGTCCACCAGCATCTACTCTATTTTTATTAGGTTTGTAGTGTGCCAGTTCTTGACTTGATTTTATTTATGATTTTTATTGCTGTTCTGGGCTATCTCAAGAGCCCCCAGTAGACAGAATGGTGTGGTATGTACACTTTTAAAAATAGGATTTTATGGTGCCTGTTTCTGAAGGTTAGGAATCTTGAATTAAATTGTTATACGCATGTGCACATGCACACACACATTAAAATGGGTTAGTAGTTAACTGCCTTATATATTTATAATCACAATTGTTATTTGATCAAAACTATGCAAAATGCTGCCCCCAATGTTTTGGAGTGCCCCCATGCTTGTGCTGACTGCCCTATATTTAGGGCATGATGACATACGGTAGTAAGGGTAAGTGGAATCATTTTCCTGGGAATTAGTTCAAGGTAAAAGCCATCTTGCTCCACACTCACCTGGCTCTTTCCATTTACTGCTTTGCTCAACAGATAGCGTTGGCATCCATTCTAGAAAACAGGAATCGCATGAGAGTTGCTGGTTTGTGCCTGGAAACCAGCATTAGTTTTTAAGAGAGTTGAAAGTGGTTTGAGAGAGGCTCCACTTCCTATGATGTACAAAGAACCAGCAATTATCATTCTTTTGCCCCCTTGTTGCCTCTGGATTAGCAGGATTGATAGGTTTTTTCTGAAGCAACACAGAAACCTGCAGAACCTGTTTACGATCCAGAGGCAATTGTGGGATAAATATACACACCACGATCAGTTATCCTGTTCCTGGACAATGCACAGCAATAGAAGGGGGTGCCAGCTTAAAATGTGTATAACCCATGCCTTCTTATATCTGTTTTGGTTTTCCCCTTGTTGGTTTTTCCTGCTTGGCAGGGGGTTGGACTGGATGGCCCTTGTGGTCTCTTCCAACTCCATGATTCTATGATTCTATGATTAGTGTTATTTTCATTGATGTTATACTGCTTAATATTGTTTTCATACTGGCGTTGTGCTAATTTTGTGCTGGTGCTGCTTTTGCTTTGATTGTTTTCACAGTTAATTGATCGTATTTGTATTTTATTGTTTTCACTTGGTGAGCTGTCCAGGGACATGCTTAATTGTGTGTATATAAATGCCAAAATAAATCAATACAGCGAAATAAAATAGATAGTATAAGACCGCTCTGTCTCTCAGAATGCCTCCAGACAGACACCTATTGCTTGACTCCAATCTATAGCTTCAGGACAAAAGGAGCATTCATAGCTCAGAGGTACATCATCTGCTTGGCATGCAGAAGGTCCCAGTTTCAGTCTCCTGCGCCTTCAGGTAGGGTTGGGCAAGACCACTGTGTTTAACGCTGGAGAGCCTCTGCCCATGAGTGTAGACAATCCTGGGCAAGATGGACCAATGGTCTGACCTGAAAAGCAGCTTCCTCATTCCACGCCTCCACATTTAGTCCCAGATCCTGAAGTTGAGGCTCCAGTACTTTGGCCACCTCATGAGAAGAGAAGACTCCCTAGAAAAGACCCTGATGTTGGGAAAGATGGAGGGCACAAGGAGAAGGGGACGACAGAGGATGAGATGGTTGGACAGTGTTCTCGAAGCTACTAACATGAGTTTGGCCAAACTGCGAGAGGCAGTGAAGATAGGCGTGCCTGGCGTGCTCTGGTCCATGGGGTCACGAAGAGTTGGACACGACTGAACGACTGAACAACAACAACAACAACAACAAATACTGTGCAGAATGAACACTTACAGTGCCTCCTGAAGGCAGCAGCACAACAGCAATAACAAATTCCTTAGCCAGGTGGCCAATCCAATAATCCATTGACTTTTGGAAGGTGCTACAATGCAGACAGAGAGTTCCTGTGTGTCATTTCCTCCCTACAATGCCTGTTTCCTCGCAGACTCTTGGATTTCCCACAAGGCAGTTTTCCTCCCTGCGCAGGGGAGTGAGGACGTGGCTGTAGTGGAAGTGGGGGTGGGAGGAGAGTGGCCTTTGTTTGTAAAGCCAAAATGGGCTTCCCTTAGGAAACTGAGATGACAGTGGCGACCATGGCTGGTAGAAGATTCAAAGGCGAGGGGAGAGCTTAGCATGCATACCCATCACACATATACACAGAGCGTGCAAGCATTTGATTTCACAGAGCAGTTCAAAGCTGTGCTGCATTTCCACTGGTTTGGGAAGAAGAGTAGCTCAGCAGTAAAGCATCAGCTCTGCATGCAGAAGGATGCAGAGCTGGGCATGTCCCCTGCCAGTCAGTGTAGATAATACTTGTGGGAATGTTTAGGAGTGTGGATGAGTATATATTATTTATATATCTCATCCCAGCTTGTGTGAGCAAGCTCCAAACTTAGCAGAGTTTACATTCCCTTTTAAAACACAGCAGAAAACGTTTGCATAGCTTGCTTAAGCCAGCTATATTCCTGGTAATTCCCCTTGTTCCCTCTTAAAAGTAGAAAGACACAATACTGATTATAAGATATAAAAGGAGTTTACTTACAGACATCCATGAGTTACAGTACAGGCTAAGGAGGCAGACAAACTTAGATAAATGTATTTACATGCAGTAAGCTGCTTCCATGAGGGAACAGGCTTCACCTCTGCTTCTCTCAGCTGCAGGCTGAGAGAGAGCATGCTGCTTCTTCAAAGGATGAGGCAAAATGGAGAGTGATCTTTGGGATGTTGTTCCCAGGTAAGACCACACCTACTTCTGGTTCCTGTAACTCAGTCCAGGTAAGCAGGAAGTAAGCCTGGAGGACTGAGTTACCTTCAGTGTCCTTCTAGGAGTGTTGTGTTTGGCTGCCTGTGTTTACTCCCACAATGCTATGTGGACCAGTCTAACTCAGTACATCTTCCTATGTTCGTATGATGCTGTCCATGTACCTCTTTATGAGCTACAGTTCCAGTCTTGCAGATGTACGTTCTGTGATTCTATGTAATGCCGCTCCCTCACCCAGCCATGGTTAAGTGATATGGCATGTCCCATGAGCTTGTTAACTTTGTTGCACCTGGTTCTCTCTCACATGGGCATTCAGTCTCCCACCATCCTAATGCTAACCACAGGTAGACTAGTTAGCACACCTTCTTCTATGCATGATAAACTGTGATTAGCATTAAAAGTGCTGCACAAATAACACTAACTAGCCCCAGCCCTGTATACTTGAAGGAGCGTCTCCACCCCCATCATTCAGCCCAGAACCTGAGGTCCAGCTCCGAGGGCCTTCTGGCGGTTCCCTCACTGTGAGATGTGAGGTTACAGGCAACCAGGCAGAGGGCCTTCTCAGTAGTGGTGCCCTCCCTGTGGAATGACCTCCCATTAGTTGTCAAAGAGATAAAGAACTACCCGACTTTTAGAAGACATCTGAAGGTAGTCCTTGTATAAGGAACTTTTAAATGTATGAAGTTTTATCTATATAAATAAAAATGTAACTGTCAGTTTGTTTGTAAGCCAGTAATCTCCAAAAGCACTGCACCGAATCGCTTTGAAATTTTGACACAACGTTAGGTTCCATGCCTGGAAATGTTTTTATGCTAAAATATTTACACAGATGTAACACCAGCGACAGGAAGAAAGGAAAAAAACATACTTTTTCAGAGCCTAACCAATCACATGGTGAGCAGCATGACATCACAACACTACATAGCCACCACCATTGTCAATGTGGTGACATCACTGCTGTGATACAGGCTATACAGAGAGCCTGGTCAGAGAGCCCAGGAGGAGAGAGGAGAGGGAGGGGGGGGCCTTGGAGGCGAGGGCAGCTATGCCAATAGGCTATTGGAAGCCAATGACACACGCTATGCGAAATCATAGCCATGTCATCAGAGGGAAGGTGCGCGCAAACTACAGAGAGAGAGAGAGTCTGTGAGGAGGAGAGGAGAGGGAGGGGGGAGCGGGAGACGGAGAAACGGAGAAACAGAAACGGGAGGTGATGGGGGAGTCTCGGGGTACGCAGGGAGAGAGCGGGGGCAATAATGCCACGCAGAAGATCAAACATAGGTCGTTGTACCTATGAAAGGAGCCGTTTCTGAGGGAGGAAGAAAGTGGGAGAAGGATGGTCTGAGGGGGTGCCTCTCTGCTGGGAGGGGAGGCAGGTGGGAGTTCAACGGGAGCAGCTGTGGGGAGGCAGGCGGAAACGGGGTCTCCTTCCAGTAAGGGGGGGAATATATTTGAGGGAAATGTCTGACAGAGGGGGGGGGAGGGGAGGAAAAGGGCCCCTCCCTCAGGAACCCCCCAACTCTTGAATACGACAGGGAAGCGGGCCTGCATCCGCTTAACCACTCTGAGCCACAGCAACACGTGGCCGGGTACAGCTAGTGTTTTTATAAGTGTTGGAAGCTGCCCAGAGTTGCTGGGGCACTTTTCCAGTCCACACATACCCAGCACCTTCAAATGTTCCTCATAAGGCTTGGCTTCTAGACCCCTGATCATCTTTGTTGCCCTCCTCAGCACACCTTGCAGCTTGTCAACATCCTTCTTAAGTTGTGGTGCCCAGAATTGGACACAGTACTCCAGGTGTGGTCTGACCAAGGCAGAAGAGAGTACTACGATGACTTCCCTTGGTCTGGACACTAGACTTCTGCTGATGCAGCCTAGAACAGCATTGGCTTTTTTGCTGCTGCTTCACACTGTTGACTCATGTGAAGCTTGTGGCCCACCAAGACCCCTAGATCCTTTTCACATGTACTGCTAGCACTGGCGGAGGAAGGGCGGGGCATAGGGGTCAGGGTGCCCTGGGCAGAGGGATCCCGATAGGGTTCCATCTCGGCACGCCCCGCCCCCAGAACGCGCACCAGCCCTGCCCCCACCTGCTTCCCACCCCCGGTGCCAGAGCATGAAGCTCCGCCACTGACTGCTAGTAAGCCAGGTGTTCCCCCATCTTATATTTGTGCATCTCGTTCTTCTGGCCTAAGTGCAGAACCCTTCGTTTGTCCCTATTGAAATCATTTTGTTAGCTTGCACCCAGATCATTTTGAATTCTGATTCTGCATTCTGCGGCATTAGCTACCCATCCCATTTTAGTGTCATCAGAAAATTTGATGAGCACTCCCTCAGTTCCTTCATCCAAGTCGTTTATTAAGACGCTGAAAAACAATGGGCCCAGGACAGATCCCTGCAGCTCCCCACTTGTCACTTTTTCCCAGGATGACGGGGAACCATTAATGAGTTCAATTGTAAATGTTTCTGGCCACTGGCTGAACGGCTCTGAACCAAGACAGAGGTACAGTAGGCAGGAAAAGCCTTACAAAAGAATGAGAAACCACTCCTTCCTTGTAGTTTAAAGAAATAATCCATGCCTAGACAACTTTCCTCCACAGATGACGACACTGGCATGCTCCCTGCCTGCCCAGAACCTTTCACTGTCTGCCTCTATCCTCTTGATTATCCACCAACCCCCATCTCTTCTCCTGCAGCTTGATATTTCCTTATCAGGAAGAGCAGCTGGGATGCCTGCAAAACTGAATTGCCTGCCTGTGTTTAACTTTCAGAGACTTCAAAGGAAAGCATCAGCCGCAAAAGCAAACAATGGATCTTGTCTTATGTTTAGAATCCCGTTTCCGTTAGACTGGGCTGGGGTCCAAGGGACAACGGGGATGAAGTAAGGAAACCCGCCACAGCCTGCACTGAGTCAAAGAATGCAAGTGTCGTTCCTGATACTGGGAAAGCACCCGCTCTGAACAAGTCTACCCTAGGCTAGGGTTATTGTCTTCTTCCCACAAAAAAGTAGGTGTGGCCCAGGAATCAAGGTGCTATAACACCCTGTGACTCTTAACAAACAACACATACCATACATTTAAAGCAAAGAATCCTGGGAACTGCCATTTGTTAATGGTGCTGGGAATTGTAGCACTGTGAGGGGTGGACCACAGTTCCCAGGAATTTTGGGGGAAGTCATGTGCTTTAAGTGCATGGTGTGTATGCAGCCCATAGAGCAGGCTTTGGGATACTGCCAGGCTGTTGCTATTTTGCAGGGAGGTTTCAGGCATATACTGGAACGTCCAGTTTGCGCAGTTAAAGTGGATTAAAGGGCTTCGTCTCCTAGCACAACAAATCCTCTTCAAACAAGAATCAGACTTTTCGCAGTTTGGAAAGTGATGGAGAAATGGCTTGGAAAGTTTGGGATGAATGAATGTGTTACGTATTGGGTTTAACACATGTTATGATTCTAACCAATCGTAGAAGCGTAGGTGGACGAAAGTTCTAATGGCAAGCTCTGTCAACTGTCAACTGCCAACTGGCAGTTCTTGTTGGGGCTTTCAGAGTGTGTTCTTGTTTTAATATGGGAGTGAGCTGTTGAATAAACGAAGTTACATTGGGCTTCTGACTTTTCTTGAATATTTAATAGAATGACTAACAGGAAGATGTGTAGACACCCTGCAAACAAATCAGGATGAACTAACAACTCAGTAAAGACCAGATGCTGTCTAAATTCCAGGATGAATGCGCAGTAAGCAGGTCATGTCCAGAGACCCTTTGTGTCCATCTGCCACTGACTCCGCACAGCAGCCTGGCCAAATCGCTTCTGGGCTGCGTGTCACTCGCTCCTGCACCTCTCCTTTTCTCATCACTTGTAGCAGATGTGGGAACTGGCTCTATTGTGATGCGGCTGTTAGGTGACGCCATCTTAGGGTGCCCATGAGTTCTGCTTTGCAGTCCTCTACTGCAGTCCTCTACTGCAGGCCACCTCATGAGAAGAGAAGACTCCCTAGAAAAGACCCTGATGTTGGGAAAGATGGAGGGCACAAGGAGAAGGGGATGACAGAGGATGAGATGGTTGGACAGTGTTCTCGAAGCGACTAGCATGAGTTTGGCCAAACTGTGGGAGGCAGTGGAAGGCAGGAGTGCCTGGTGTGCTCTGGTCCATGGGGTCACGAAGAGGCGGACATGACTGAACGACTGAACAACAACAACAACAACTTGAAGGGCTGTTCAAGCCCAGATCCAAAGTCATCCACATATGCAGGTCAGTGCTTGATGCTACCAACATCCACATAACGGTCATACACATGAGCCAACCTTACATGTCACACATTCACATATTAGGAACATAAAAAACTGCCTACACTGACTGGCCTCAGCTCTCCAGGATCTTGAGGCAGGCGGCATTCCCTACGTGGAGATGGCAAGGATTAAACCTGGGGCTTTCTGCATACAAGGCAGATGGTCTACCACTGAACTGTGGCCCTTTGGTGTTCAGAGATGGAACAATGCCTTTGAAGCACACATTGAAGGCTCTGAGGCAAGATGTTTGCATGAAGTAGCTCCCCATGTGACTGTAGCTATTTTGACCATGCTGCAGCAAGCTTCTTATTGTGCTGCTGTTTCATTAAATACCCCTCTTCATCCATAGATCTCAGGGCGATTCACAACATAAAAATACAATATAAAAACACAAAATACATAATAGAAATATGAGCAGAAACAAGCCAATAATCTAGGGTTGTCATATTTCAACAAATTTAAAAGTGCATCAGATGTCAATCAGCCAAAGGCCTGGTTGAGGAGGAACCTTTTCGCCTGGCGCCTATAGATATACAGTACAATGAAAGTGCCATCTGAACCTCCCAGGAGAGAGCATTCCACTAACGGGGGGTCACTGCAGAAAAGGCCCATTCTTGTGTTGCCACCCTCTGGACCTCTCAAGGAGGAGGCACACAAAGAAGGGCCTCAGAAGATGAATCTCAGGGTCCAGGTCAGTTCATATGGGGAGAGGCAATCCTTGAAGTATTGCGGTCCTGAGACATTTAAAGCTTTGTAGGTCAAGCCAGCACTTTTGTTGGGCCCTAGAAACTAATTGGCAGCCAGTGAAGTTGGGCCAGGATCAGTGTAATATGCTCAATCTGTCTTGCCCTAGAGGTTACCAGAGCATAGACAACAGTAGTTAGGCAGTCCTTGTCCAGCTAGGGGTGCGGCTGGGTCACTAGCTGAAACTGATGGAAGGGACTCTGCGCCACTGAGGCCCCCCTGAGCTTCAAGCGTCTAGATTTTGCATTTCTAGCACAAGTGCTCATTGGCACCACCAGGGTTGGTCCAAGACACTCTGCTAAGTACAAGGAGGCAAAGGAAGAGAGGGAGCCCCCCCGCCCCCCGCCCAGGCCTCCCATTCCACAGACAGAAGGCAAGCAGAGAGCAGCTGAATGCTAATTCAAGACTTGCAATGGGACAACATTCACCACCACCACTGAGAGCAGCAGGCTAGCTTAGTGGGAACAGGGCAGGCTATGTGGCACACATAGTTCTGTCCTCTCACACCTGGTGCCACTCTCGGCCCCTTAGCATCTAATGGTAGGGCCGGCTCTGGCTAATGCTAAGGCTGGCCTTGGAAACAGCTTCACAGATTTGTCAGGCCCTTAACCCAGGTCATTCAGAGATGGGGTGTATGACCAGGCCCCCTCCCACAACTCCCCTGCCGTCTGTGCTGAGATATATCACTCCTTTCTGGTGGACATTAAGAGGACACCTTTACTTGCTCGAGAGTCCAAGGCATGTTGTTCTAGGGATTGTTGCCCCCTGAGACATCTACAGTCTCCCGGTGAAGGAATTCCAAGATTCCGTGTTTCATTTCACAGGATGCTGCTGGTCTTTATGGAGCTCTGAACTCTGCTCACATCACTGCGTGCTAGAGATAACAACCCTGCCTTTGTTTACATGACCATTTATCCGAGGATGAAAGAGAGGTGAGTCAAGAGAGAGCTCCCCTATCTTGCCAGTTTTTCTCTCAAGCCCAGACTCTGATTCACCCCATAAATGTGTAAACAAATGAAGATGTTGACGTGAATCGAGGGCCTGATGTGGTCCCAGAAGAGCAGCTTACAGGCTTCCATGGCAGCAGCATCCATATTAATAGAGCATTTTTGTTATAGGAACAAGGAGTGTGGATCTGATTTGGCTCCTGGGCATTTCAGTGTTTTGTTAAAACACTGCAGTTTGGCTCATGCCTCGGTTTCAACCATGGTTGTTGTTATCCTTGCTATGATTACAATTATATTTATTTGTATCCTGCCTTTTTCCCTGGCAGGGACTCACTAGTGGCTTTCATACATTTTTGTTTTTTTACTAATATATATGTAGGACACTTTCCTCTTGGATTTGTCAGGAGCAGACCCCGTTGTGCATTTCCTACTGAATTTATTGTCCATTCCACCCCCTGAAACAAATTAGTTTGCTAGGAAAACAGTTGAAGTCAGCCTCCATGGTGGCAGGGCCAATTTGTACGGTAGCCCAAAATTTAGGTCTTTATGCGTATATGTGTTTATCTCAGATTTTAATCTTTAAACTGTTGTTGTACAATGTTTTAAATATATTTTTAATTCTTGTGAAAGCTGTCCCAGTTGTGCTTTTCGAGCTGGTCTTTGACCGTAATAAAATTATAAATAAAATAAAGTGTCCATTCCAGAGAATTAGGAACATAGGAAGCTGTCTTACAGGGAGTCAGACCATTGGTCCACCTAGTTCAATATTGTCTACACGGACTGGCAGTATCTCTCCAGGTCAGGGTTTCAGACAGGGAGTCTCTGCCAGCCCTACCTGGGGATGCCAGAGATTGAACCTGGGGCCTTCTGCTGGCCGAGCATATGTTCTACCACCGAACTATGGCTGTTATTGGGTGCATACTGCGATGCTCCTTTGGCATGGCCAGCCAAAGACTTACTGCTGCCTGAGGCAAAGGACAAGATGCCCCCCCCTTATTTCACATGCAGAGACTGGCAGTTGACTAGAATGTCGGCATTGGAAATAGGAAAGCACCCTCCCACACACTTAGGGCAGAAATACCTCAAGGACCGCCTTTCTCCATATGAACTGACCCAGACCCTGAGATCATCCTCTGAGGCCCTTCTTCACATGCCTCCTCCGCAGGAGGTCCAGAGGGTGGCGACACGAGGATGGGCCTTTTCTGTGGTGGGTTCCCACCTGTGGAATGCTCTCTTCAAGGAGGCTTGCCTGGCACATTCATTATACACCTTTAGGTGCCAGGCAACCAAGTACCTCTTCAGCCAGGCCTTTGGCTGTTTGATATCAGTATATGTCTTGTGTTCCCATGAACACAAGATCTCCAACCAACAGCAGGAGCATAATTCAGATGAAACCTATAGTCCATAAAAAGGACTTTGCCTGGCACAAGGCTAAATGACAACGAAAGACCGTGGCAAAGACCTTCTTCCTGGACCTTTGCTAACAGATCTCTGATGGTGTGAGTGCCTAGAGAATTGCTTCTGAGGTTGATCTGACAGACTGGGCAAGCTGATGTGGGGAAATGCTGTCTTTTAGGTACTCTTGGTAGGTCTCAGGCTGTTGAGGATTTGAAAGGTCAAGGTCAGCACTTTGAATTGGGCCTGGAAATCCGAATTGGTCTATTGTTGGACAGATATTTTAGTACTGGCAAGCTACATTATGATCAACGGATCTCAGTTAACCGTCTAGCAGCTGCTGGGTTGTGAACCAGCTGGAAGTTTCAGAACAATCTTCAGAGCAGCCCTACATACAACACATTCCAGCAATCCATTAAGAAAGGCAGATACTGAGAGGCAGAAGTGGTGGTTTAAAACAATGGCAGAAGTTTACTAAACAAAGATGGAAGAAATTGAGAGGAAAATGGCAGTTTCAAGCAAGTGTAGAGGTGTGAGTAAACCAAGGATGGAGTAATACTGAGAGGTAAAAAAGCAGAAAATTCAAACAATGGCAGAGGTTGGAGTAGAGCAATCAGGGGGTGACACTGAGGTGCAGTCCCATGCCGAGGGGGGAGGGCAGCTAGGTACATTTGCCCTGGGCCTTGGAGGGCTAAACTGACTGGGGGGCCCTACAAGGAAATGGATGCTTTTTTGTTTGGATTTAGGGCCGCACGAGCAGTGTGGTCGCACTGGGTGTGCATCTGAGAAGAGGACCCTGCCAGAGCCTTGCGCCTCCTTCCCAAAGCCCTTTAAGAAATGTAACTTTACGAACGTGCTTGAGGTTGTTTCCCCCTCCTTGCCATCTTCCCTGTTATGTCATGTCTAAATTGTGAGCCCGAGGGCAGGAACTGCCTTAGTGCTGATTTTTGTAAGGCAGTCTTGAGAACACTTTTGGCTAAAGGGCAGGAGATAAATACTGCCAAGAGATAAATAGTGCACCCCTTTCCTCATGCCAAGATTGAGTACCATTCACACAACATTTTGTAATGTATTTATTTCATTCTATAATTTAATATTCTTATTATTGCGTTCAGGAGCTCACTTCTTGCAATCTGTGATATAATGTGCGATAGCCTCTCGAGTTCTGGCTTTTAAAACAGGATGTGTGAGTAAACGGACCACAGCCATTTCCTTCTTTGAAACATAAAAATGTTTAACAGGGTGTTTAATCTGACAACAGATCTGGTTGTACTTAATCTAGAATAGCTGCTGCTTGACCACATTCAGCAACATTTGCTCAATGGATTGACAACTATTTGGGAGGGAAGGGACGGGTAAGAAGCTGGCAGACACTGTGTGCACACATAATGCATATAAATATATATTGGGTCTCCCAAATTCTCCCGAAAGAAAGGTAGGGATACTGATTTACCAATGACAGATACCAGGAAACAGAGGTTGTCCCTGATAGATACAAACCAATGGAAGGCACAAGTGTGTCCGGCAATGAAATGTTGCTGTGTGGACTCCCCTTATTCAGGACAATCCATTCCGTTCCCTTTTGCCTCTCCCCGCTTTTCCTTCTACACACCCCAACAGTCTGTCAGCTTCCTGTGACCACGGAGCAGGCTCAGTTATCAGGCTGTTTAAGGGTTGTTCTGCCTCCCTGGGCCATGACCTTTTGTCCTTGACTGATACTCTGTTGTTGTGCATGGGTGAGATTGGCACTCGGAGAACTGAGATCGCTACTGGGATACAGGATGACGATGATGGAGGAACCTGTGGATGAAGGCTGCACTGGCTCTCTATGAACTGTCATGCACATTTTAGTTGGAGATGAACTTGGCAACCTGGCTGCTTAGTGCACACACGTGGCTTACAGAGTTCGAAGGGACCACAAGGGTCACCTAGTCTTAACTCCCTGCAATGCAGGAACTTTTGCCCAATGTGGGGCTTGAACCCACAACCCTGAGATTAAGAGTCTCATGCTCTACCAACTGAGCTATCACAGCTAATCTTACATTCATATCCCACCTTTACAGTGGTACCTCAGGTTACATAGATGCTTCAGGTTACAGACGCTTCAGGTTACAGATTTCAGGTTACAGACTCCGCTAACCCAGAAATAACGCTTCAGGTTAAGAACTTTGCTTCAGGATAAGAACAGAAATTGTGCTCTGGCGGCGCAGTGGCAGCGGGAGGCCCCATTAGCTAAAGTGGTGCTTCAGGTTAAGAACAGTTTCAGGTTAAGAACGGACCTCCGGAACGGACCTACGTAACCAGAAGTACCACTATATCTCCAAGGAGCTCAAGCTGGTGCACACACTTATCCTCACAACAACCCTGCGAAGTAGGTTAGGCTGAGAGACAGTGACAGGCCCAATGTTACCCAGTGAGATTCATGGCTCAAGTGGAGATTTGAACACTGGTCTTTGAGGTCCTAGTCCAGCACTCTAACTGCTGCACCACACTGGGTTTTAAGGATGAATGCATGAAAAGGTTGCTGCTAATTTCTACTCTGCTCAGTGCATTCTGACAGCTGGTCCAAAGGTCAATACATTGGCCAGACAGCATTTCCCCCTGCTTGGCTGACAACTCTGGCACGAATACACATTAAAAGGGTTACCACTCCCCCTCCCCTTTTTGAAGCTGCTTGTCCTGCTCCTGTGTCCTTAACAGCAACTGCAGATGTTTCGGAGCCTTTTCCTAGCAAGCAAGGAAGCAAATATGGAGAATGCTTTTCCTGATTAATTGACCCACTAAAGGTTGCTGTTAAAGATAAAAGAATGGCACCCATTTGTAAAGTCGCCAACCATAACTCTATAGAGCCTGAGCTGCTGCAGAACCTAAGCAGAGCTCTGTTAGGTCCAGACCAAAGTCTTGCACAATGGGGCGTCCCCCTGTCTTTGTCCCCACTCAGCAATTTTTCTATTTGCATCATGGGCAGGTAGGGAGATGAGAATGAAACCACACCCATGTAATATTCACCTTAGAGCAGCAAACATCTGACATGACCCTTAGGAGGAAGAAGGGCTGAGCTCCTGTAGATCTGTCCTAATGGGACACCTCCCTTCCTTGACCCCACATGACCAGCCGAGGCCAGGGTGTTGAGGGTACATGACACCCTGCTCCCCCACCCTGCCATTTGTTTGCCTGGTTCGTGCCGCTTCAGCTGGGCAGGGCCTCCCTCTCTCATTTCCTCTGTACATTGTTCTGAGTTTTTCAATATGGGGAAATACACAAAAATTATCCCTGTGCCTTTGCCAAAAAATGTATTGATGGGGGAAGGAGCTGGCGCCATTGAATAATAACAGCGGTTACAGGGCAAGGAGGAGAGTGTGAGTTTAGGGAGACGCCTTGGACTCTTTCTTTGTGGACATTCAGACATAGTTGGACTCCAGCTCCCATCAGGCCCAGCCAGCACGGCCAATGGGATGATGGGAGTTGGAGTCTAGCCCCACTTGGAGGGCCACACTTCCCCATCCCTGCACTCGTGGTCTTTCCCTCCTGCTGCGACAAGCTCCCTTCCCCACTGCTCTCCCAGGACCAGAAATATGAAGAGGGAGGAGCAAAGACAGGCATGCCAGCATAGTCTCAGATTGTTTGGGGAGACTCAGGCAGCTGTGGGAAGGCAGCAAATTTCAGTCTCCACAAGTACCTCATAGGAGCAAGACCTACCCAAGAAGAGTTGCTGTGCTCATTCTGCCTGGCACTCCTGAGCAGATCCTGTTTCGTCTATTAAAGAGCTAATGTCACTCAGGGGCATAGTGTGGTGGGTACCCAGGGGGCTGTGGTCCCAGGCACACAATTTTTGAGGGGGCGTAAACCAGGCATCCCCACACAGGCGCCCCCAGCATGGCCCAGCCTGGTGCTCCTCTCCACCGGCTAAGGGCTGTGTCAGCCAGCCAGGGCCCACCCCCTTGCACCAATGGGCAGGTGGCTCTGTGTGGCCCCTCTTTGTTCCAGTGGGGGTGCCATCACTCAGGCGGTGCTGGTGGTGAGGGCTGGGCTGGTTCCCCCCCCAAAAAAAACTGGCACGTGTATATCCTCCCCGCTCACTGGTCACCAACTTTACGCCACTGAGTTCACTTACTCTGTGTAATTTATTGCTGACTTGCACCTGACAATAGGGTAGTGGTTAAGAAAACAATCTGTGTGCTGGGAAGTCCAAATGTCAAATTTCACCCAAGCCTTGAATTTTCTGGATGACCTTAGCCAACTTGGAGGGTAGTGAACTACATTCTACTCAGAGTAAGCCTATCAAAATCAATGAACCTGAGATAGTCATTACCTTTGTTGGGTTTGCTCTAAGTAGGACTCACATTGGCTACAACCAGTGCTTTTTTCTGGGGGGACACAGGGGTACACAAACCCCTAAAATTTTGTGAATCTTTGTAATTTTGTCCATTTACTGTATTTATTTCCCCCGATTTGAACTATAAAATGGTGATTTTCTTGAGTCAAAATGAGTGCACCCCTAAACACTTTTAAAGAAAAAAAATCACTGGCTACAACCTATTGTTGTTGCTGTTGTTGTTACTTTATGTGGCCTTAGCTCTCTATGTTGTCCCTAACAGATTCTGCAGGTAGTTGTAGGACATATTGAGAAAGCACCACTGGCTTAGGAAAGTGAAGAATTAATTTGGGACGAGGGGATGGGATGTACTGGAGAGATCAGCTGATGAGAGTGTGGTGCTGAAAACACCAAGGTTGCAGGTTCGATCCCCATATGGGACTGCATATTCCTGCATTGCAAGGGGGTTGGACTAGATGATCCTCAGGGTCCCTTCCCACCCTACAGTTCAACAATTCTTTTATCTATAAGAACATGTGATTAAGCACCTCAGCTATAAATTTCTGCTCTTTTCCCATGCATTGCTCCTTTCCAAGTACAGTACATCACAATGCACAGGGACATCTAGCGGTTAAATGACTGCACTGCAGGGGTATAGCTATAAGTAGAAATAGAGCTATAGACAGAAACATACCATTAGGTCAGGATCAGGGAGATGTACACAACCCCTTCAACAAGAGAAGGTCTTCTTATGAGTGTGTGGGTGCCCCACTCCCCTGTGGTATGAATGTCAGACTCCCCTGTGGTATGAGTTTCTGGGTGCCAGACAATGAACCCCTGGACTCAGCAAATGTTAAAAGATAAGCCAGGCTGGTTTCCAGATGAGGAAATTGCATGGGATGGTGGAGAACAAGCGGAAGGTGGTGAGCCCTTGGAAAGCCCAAGAGAGGAGGCTCTCTGCCAGAGGGCAAGTGGGAGGGGCCCCTCTCTCAACTCCATTAGAAGACAAAGCAAGAATTTTATAGTAGAGTTTTGTGGGGCTGGGGTGCGGTCTGGTGAATGTGACAAGCTGGAGCAGGGCTCAGAGTATGATGGTTGCTTTCTGTTTGAATGCAAGGCTGCAGCTATGGGAGCAATAAGACCGTCTTGGGGTGACTATGCTATGAACCCCTCCATCGAATGTTCAGCTTGTATACCTGTGTATGCGTAAATAAACCATATATAACAAAGACAGCACCGTCTCCACTGGGCCTCATTTCCAAAAGGAAACAGACCATAGGTAAGTGCCTGGAACCCCTGCAATCTTGCACTGCTCAGAGATTGGGGTGGTGTGCAACCATAGGAGCCAACTCCTAGGGGCCATTGGGGCTTTGGCCCCCACAATAAAATAATTGAGGATGCCTGTCCCCCAGTTGAGGGGGATTCCCATTCAAATGGTTTGTGTGCACCATGTTGCATGATCGATTATGTGGGGTTTACCTAGACCCCCCACAATATTTCATTCAGGTTGCCACCCCTGCATGCAACAATCTTTTGTAAAAGGGCTGAAGATCAGCTGGGTCAGAATTCGAAGTAACTGCCCATTGCACCTCCCCATTCCATGTTCAGAAACTGACCGGAGTAACAGTTGCGTCTTCTTTCAGCAGTGGAGATGGGATCGCATCCTCCACCCCACTTGAGCTCAGCAGGCCACTTTAGGGGGCACAGGATAAGTTTTGCGGCAACAAAAGAGAACGGGACAGAAGCTTTCAGGAGCTGCTGCCCCCGCCAATCTGCTGCCTGAAGTGGTTGTCTCACTTTGCCTCATGGCAGGGCCTGTAAACTTAAGTAACCTGACCCAGAACTGAGACTCCCAAAGAACCATAGAATAAAGTTCCTGCAGACGACATGGTCAGTGCACATGGGCCAATATGACAAATCAGGACAGAAGTCTTGGGGAACCAGTGAGCTTTTTTGAAATACTGACGACTCTATTCTGAATTAAGCTGAGGGGAGTTCACTGATCTTTAATTGCAACAGCTCTCATGCTGACATTCAATTTCCGCGTTTGAATCTTCCGGTTGCTTATCTCTCTGTAGTCTGAGCCTGGACAAACAAGTCTGTGTTGTTGGGAGTATCAAACGAATGTGTCAGATCCTCCATTTTAATACAGAAAGTGGCAGGAAATGCCATGTAATAGTTTTAACTGTGCCTCTTTCAGTCATTTGCAGGCTTGGGGGGGAAAATATTCTTCTCTCTGCAACTTGTCTGGCCAGGAACAGCATGACCACCCAAGCAACCCAAGCAGTTACCTGGGATCCTGGGCAGCAGCTTTTGGCAGGCTGCTCATAAAGCAGCATGCAGTCTGAGAGATAAGACTCAGGAGAACTAAGAAGAGACTTGCTGGATGGGACCAAAGCTCCATCTCGTCCAGCATCCTGTTCTCACAGTGACCAGCCAGATGCCCAGGGGAAGCCCAAAGGCAGGACACACTGTTCAGAGACATGCCTGCCTCTTCTTTCCTGCTCATCACTAGTATTGGTGTGATGGAGGCAAAATTATATTGTTCCGCATTTTACTCTTAACCTTGTAGGCTGCTATCACATTCGTTTCTACGCAGGGATCTGTAACGCTCACAACTTGCTGCTCAGCTTTTTCTCCTCCGGCTAGTCGATTGTGAGCTGTTGCCTTAGCTCTTGAGCCAGCTGTCTGAATATCCATCTGGATGATTTTCTGGATCCTCCCCTGAGCAGATCACACAGCAGGAACAGGCCCCTTGATGATGTGTGCCCTGTAATTAGACTCTGCCACAGAGGACGATGGCTCCCTCTGATGAGCCACCCACCAAACTCAGCCGTAGCTGAAATAAAGGGGAGGGGGTGGCAGCAGGTGACCCTGGATGACAGCAAATTTATCCCCAGTTCCCAGTCCTAAAATTATAATCTATGTCATGCTTGCAGTCCCTTCCCCACCCAAAAAAAGTATGCCCATGTGCCTTAATTTATAGTATCTGCATAATTTTATATATCATTTATTTTACATGTGCCTTTACTTTACATTATAAATAAAGAGGAGGAAAATAAACTTCTCAGAGGTAATGAGATGGTGCTATTCTGGTTCAAGGTAAAGTGAAAGCAGTCAGACAAGATTCTGTCCCCCCTTCCCATTCCACATCTGGCTCTTCTCCAGATGAGAACCAAATGCATTCATCCTCATTTGCTTATACAGAGTTTACACAGAGGTTAGATTACCATATCTGGTCTTTATTCAGCATTCCTTCTGATTCATTTGCAGAGAGAATATTTGACAGCGAACATCCCTCCCGCATCCATCCTGGTTTGTTCATGGGGTGCTAACACGTCTACACGCTAAACACACTAAACGTTCATTCACTCCACACTTTTTAATGCATTTCCCAACCTGGTTACTTTCCTAACCACAAAAGCCTGTTGTTGTTTTAAGTGGATTTGCTGCTCAAAGGCGGCAGAGTGCTTTAATCCATTTCCATTGCGCAAACTTAAATTTCCCAGTATGCTCTGAATCCCTCCCATAAAACACAGAGGGTCCGGAGGCAGCCACAAGGAAGCCCCTTGGAGTGCAGTTGAATGCTTTTTCAACACTGACCCTGGGTCAGGCATGCTCCTCCTCCACAGCTGAGGACAAGAGGCTAGACTGGAGGACCAGACTGGAGGACCAGGGCAGGCTGTGTGGCATGCAGAGTTCCGTCTTCTAACACATGGCTGCTGCTCTCTGCCCCCAAACCATCTGCCGCCTGAGGAAATTATCTTACTTCCCTACATAATGATAGGGCTGGCTCCCAATCAGACCAGTTTCTGTGGTTTGATCCCCCATGTCATGGATGCTGTTATAACTCCAGGTTAACTTGTGCATTGTTTTTTTTTTTAAATTCCAGATGATTACCTACCATCAGCCAACATTTTTCCTCCCTCTCTCTCCTGTCGACCTATTGCTCTGCTTACCACCTATCCTGAATAAGAGTTCTGAAGAGCTTGAAAACTTGCACACTATTTCTTAACATTGCAGTTGGCCCTAATACAGTATGGCTTTCAGATGAAATTTGTTGCAGCAAGTGCCATCCTGGGAACCAAAAAATAAAAATAAAATCCTGAAGTTCTGAAGTCTCCAGTTGCATTGCCTACCTCTGTCCCCATCACCCATTTTAGTTTTGCTTTCTTCATGAGAAAAGCATGTTGTCTGGGCCCCAAGTGGACAGGGTCCCCTTCTACTAGACCTGGCAAAATTGCAGAGATGAAGCGGTACCGCTGCTGCTAGGAATCATTACAGTCTAACAAAAGAGATGCAGGCTCAAGTCTTCTCTGGACATGACGGGAAGCACCAGAGCTTAAAAGCATGTCAATTATATGTTTTGTGTTGTTTTCAAAAGTAATATAACAGTAGCTCAGTGCAGAACAAAAGGCACTTTATGCATGCTCAAAAACACTCTCTCTTGTTGTTATTCCATGCATGTCAGCAGTGCCAGCCCCGGATCTTTTGCTTTGATGCATTGCCCAGATGGGATTTCATTGGAGAATTTAACAAAAGCTGATTCGCTCCCGCGGAGCTATGACCCCTCCCTTGATTATCTGCCACAAATCACTCAGAGACCTACCAGGAGATTCCTACCTGCCTTCTGCCCAAGCCTGAGCTACCCTGTGTGTCTCCTAGGCTGCTTGTTGCTTTGTGGGTCCCTAACCTGGCCCAGTTCTCCTGCCAGGTGACCAGATCTGCCCTGGTGCCACCATGCCATTTTATATTCCCTGCCCAGCGATCACCGTTACTGCTGTTGCTGCTCTTGTTTTCCAAAGGACAGAGAGAAGAGGAGGAGGGTGGGTGGGGGAAGCACCCGCCCTGGCGTCGACCCCTTCTCAATTCCCACTCTCCCAGCCTGAAGTCATCATGGTTACTGGTGTGTTTGTTTACACTTCCCCTCGTCATCTCCTAGGACACCCCTTTCGCGCTCTCTCTTCCCCCACGAAGGGCCTCTCCTGGATCCTGCACAGGAGCTGAGGATGGGATTCTGCGATGAGTCACCTCGCAGGGAGAGGAGGGAGGGAGAACAGGCACTTCTTCCAATCAGATGGCAAAGCGCCATTTCCACCCCTAAGGCGTCCGGGGGTTCGTCTTCTGCAGCTGCTGCCTTTGCCAGAGCTAATGCGCTGCACGTGTCACCGGGCATCTTTCCCAGACCTCTCTGACCACCAGAGCATCTGTATACCCCCCACCCCACCCCACCCTCTGGGGGAGCTTGAAAGCAAACCCCTCCCTTTCACAGATACAAATGAGCCGTGATGTTTTTATAGCCATTTAAAGCAGGATCCTAAAACAGGGTGACAGGAGGATACCACGGCTGCCCCCGACCACTCGCTTCCTTCCCACTCAGCCGTCGCTCAGGGAAACAGCACCTGGTTTACATGCATAAGGTCCCACATGCAATCCCTGGCACCCCCAGGCACTGCGGGGAATGTTCTCTGCCTGAAACTCTGGAGAGCTGCTGCCAGTCAGTGTAGGCAGTATTGAAGTAGGCAAACTCTGCATAAGGCAGCTTTTAAGTTCCTATGAAAGGTGAGCACACGTCTTTCTTACTTTTCTTACAAGGAAGTCAAAGTGTTCTTAGTTTCTTCGGTTGGGCTTATAGGATCAACACAGAAAAATAAAACCCCACCCCACCCTCCCACTATGTATAAGGGTCTGGTGACTTCTGTTTCAGTGTATCTGAAGAAGTGTGCATGCACACGAAAGCTCATACCAAGAACAAACTTAGTTGGTCTCTAAGGTGCTACTGGACAATTTTTTTATTTATTTCGACAGAAAAAGAAGTTTCTGTTGCCAGAGTGGGGAACCCTTTTTTCAGTCTCAAGCATAAAGGTGCCATTTCTTGCATGTGGCAACAGACAGAATCATGCCAGTGCCATTTCAATATTGTGTTCTAACCACACAACTGCAATTTAGCTCCACCTACCTCATTAAACGGCGTTTCCGTGCACTGCTCTGGTTCGCCAGAAGTGGCTTTGTCATGCTGGCCACATGACCCGGAAGCTGTACGCCGGCTCCCTCAGCCAGTAAAGCGAGATGAGCACCGCAACCCCAGAGTCATCCACGACTGGAATTAACTGTCAGGGGTCCCTTTACCTTTACCTCATTAAAAGACAATTTTGAGAGGTTGACATATGTTCCACAAATCTAATGATAAAAGGGGCCCACATTTTTAATCCTTGCTGCATATAGCATATCAGGAAGAGGACTAGGTTTGGACCTTTTGGGTGTGCTAATTTTATGCACGTTAGGAGTTATCTTTTATGTGGGGCACTGAAGAATGCAACGTCCCCTTACATTTTGATTTGGTAGAATCCAAGAAGGATATGCAGTTTTGTTGAACATAGTTTAACTTTTAGTTGCTCCCCTGCCATTGAATCTCTCAGTGCCTTCATCAGCCATGGCAGCGAGCAGCTCCTGAAGTCAGCCAGAGCCAACTGTGCTACCAGGCTGGCTCCGGGCTGCTGAGGCTGCCGCTGTCACGTTTCCAGGGGACAGATTTGCAAATCTGGGGACTGTCCCCGGGAACCGGGGACATCTGGTAACCCTAAGTTAAGAGGCCATTGTGAAGAGGGAGGTCTCTTTATCCCTTCCTAATTTCCTGCAGTTGTACCTTCTGCATTCCCAGCCTTCCTGCACCTGGTGCTCTCCAGAGCTTCCTTTCTATTGGCCTTGCTGGATGGGGGCTGGTGGGAGTTATAGAAGGAAAGGACCCAAAGGTTCATCTAGTCCAACCCCTTGCAATGCAGGAATCCAACAACATCAGGAGCACCACAATTTCTCCACTCCTGCCCAATATGACCCAAGGAACATGTGACAATGTTTCTCTGTTCAGAGGACAAATCTGAGCCTGATTTCTATGAAACAGAAATTAGCTGTGCTCTGAACATGGAAAAATGGTCACAAACAATTACTAAGAAGTCCCACTGGGCCCAATGGAATTTATGCCCTACTCAGAATCTTTAATATAAAACACATATAAAACACTTTTTCTTTACCAATCTAGATGAGTCCCAGGTCCTGTCATAGAAGAGGTATTTCCCCACTCGCCTCCTAGGAGAAGGAATGGTGCCTGCCACCTATGACTTTTGCATATATTTTTCAGTTGCAGGCCCACTAATCAGCAACACCTTCCGACTCAAATAATCTAAGTGATTAATCCATGAAATTGTGCATTATCCTCATTTCTCAAGAGCTGCATTGCACCCTGTGCAAAATGCAACCTGTCCTTGACTGCAGCTGTGGGGAGGCCTGCACATGCAGCAATTTTATACAGCAAGGTTTGGCAAGGCATGCTGCATCCAGCTGGCAGCGCACAGGGAATTTTATGGAGGTGGAACATAAGCAAGTCAAACAAAGTGGCCAGGACTGCAACTATTAACATCCTGATGTCTTTCATTCCCAGCTCACTTCAAATCTTCCCGGGCTGATATCCATTCCCTGAAGCTCCTGTTGCTTCTTTGCAGCTGAAACCATTATTTCTAGCACATGTAAAAAAAAACAATTGACACAGTGCTTGGCAAATGTGTATTCCTGCTTCCGTTCTTTGTCTGGCCAGTGTCCAGAGACTTCCTTAAATTTCCTTGCAGGGGCTTCCTTAAATTTTGATGTCCTGGGGACAGCAGCTCTTCCTTGTTGGAGTCATCATTACACTCCTGTAATGTTTGGGCTGTTCTGTTTGTTCCCTGGTTGATTTGAATTGGAATGGCTCATTTGCCCAGTACTTAAGTCTAGGAGCCATGCATTTAAAAACACAAGGTGTCATACATGGTTAATTTATTAATTTAAGACCAAATTTATTGGTTCAGTACAGCATAACACTTTACCATTGGCTTTTCTAAGTGGTGTACTGTACTTAAAAACAAATGATAGTACAAATGAAACAACAAAACAAAGAATTACCATAAAACCAAACAATGCCTTGAAATGCAAGCTAGAACAAGAAAGTCTGTGTCAGGTGCCTGAAGTTCAGCAAGGAGGGGGCTGCCTAATCTCAGCTGGGAGGCAGATCCACAGACTGGGAGCCACTACATGCATGGCTTCTGGTAGTTATAAATCATGGACCTGAGCCTCAGGGTACCACCAAGATATATCAGTGACTGGGGTAGGATATAAGGAGCCAGGTGCTTAGGACTGTGGATCCAGAATTGGCCTCTACAGTCACTTATGGACTAATTGTTAAAACCTTGTTTATGGAAGACAATCTTACTCGGCTATGAGTGATCGCAGAAGAAGAAGAAGAAGAAGAAGAAGAAGAAGAAGAAGAAGAAGAAGAAGAAGAAGAAATTATCCTGGACCTAAGTCTTTAAGAGCATTGCAAATTAATACAAGAACTTTGAACTTGGCCTGGTAACACATGGGCAATCAGCACCAGCTTTTATGCACTGGTGGTAGTCTGTCCGCATGAAATGCCCAGCCACACCATTTTGCACCCTCTAGAGCTTCCAGGCCAGGCACATAGAACTCCTTGCAATACTCGTGTCTTGTGGGTCACCCACGGCCAACTTCAGGCTTGAGGGGCCCCTAGACAATGCATCCTCTGGTGGGCCCCTCTACTAGCAGGCCTTGCAGGGCTTTTCTGGCTGTGGTGGCAACATTCCCCTTTAATTTACTACAATGCCCCAGGATAATGCCAGGTCAAGGGCATTGTGGGTAATTAATAGGGTGGGTAGCTTCATCGGCCTGGCATCATTCAGAGTGCAGTAAATAAAGTGAGGCCCGGGCAAAGCACCAACACCCCAAGGCCTTGGCAGCTGCCCAAGGATGCTGGGTGCTGATGCGAGTCCTGCACCTGGAAGTTCTCCTGCACACAGCTTCCATTTGTATTGATAATGCTCATGCAGAGTACAGTTATTTTGGGAAATTGTATCTGAAGACCTTTTGTCTATTACAGAACAGATGATACAACATGATCAGTGCCTAGCTTTACTAAATCTGTTGTTAGATGGCCATAAGAACTAATCTTTTGTACGTGTACAGCTAGACACTGATTAACACAATATGGGAAAGCAGATGCTCCAGAAGTTCTATGGAATAGATCTCTTGTGGAGAAACCAACAAAGCTTCTTGGGGCACTAAGAAACACAAACACCAAATCTGATTTTGAAATGGTAAAGTACATTTTTCTGTTCAATACACAGGAAAGGACAATGCTGTCTCATCAGCACCAACTCATGGCTCACTCTCAGACAGTCTGTTAGGGTGGAGGTTAGAAGACACTTAACTGGTGCATTCAACTTTAAACTATTATACAAATCTGCTTAATTTTTTATTGTATAAGTTACATTGAATATGCAGTGAATGTTTCTTGTGGGATAGGGGTATACCAGGATTGTTTGTTACAATATTTTTTTATGAAACTGAAAAATAAAGCTGTCATTTTTAAAACTGGCTCTGTTGGTGACCACTAACCACTACCACTCAACTTCCGGACTATAGTTCCCAGGGTTTTCTGGGGACAGGGAATGCCTTTTAAACTTGCTTGTAATGTATATATCCTTTAGAGGTTTGCTTTAAAAAAAACACACCTATCTTACATCCTCAAGGAGCTTTTCAGATATCCCAGTCAAACAACTATCAGGTCCAGCATTGAATCATATGCATTCCATCATCTCACGAAGAATTTCAAAAACAGCTGTTCAATTCCTGTTTTTATGACATAACATAAAACAGTGTCATGCCATAAAACATCATTCCCCGGATCACTGAAATTAAAGCCATCTGGGTGGACCCTGGTGAGACACAACGCAGCAGGGTCTCCCCTCAAGTGACAGTCTCACAGAGACCCAGCGTCATCTTTTATAACATTCCTAGGACATCACATGCCACAGCAGCACAGAGAGAGAGGAGCAGAGAGGAGAAGGACCAAATAAAAGGCAACAGCCCTCCTGGACTTGGGAGGCGGACGCGGTTTCCATGTGACATTTCAAACACATGCTGTTGACTCAGTCTGGGTGCGGACCTGGCGACTGAGGCTTGGGAAGAAGCAGGACTGAGAGAGAGGGAGGCTAGGCAACTGCGGCAAATGGAGAGCTGAACCCTGTCCGATGTGAGGCAGCTGAGCATCTGTCAGCCTGCAAAGTCATGTATTTTCATTGTAATCTTGCGGAAATGCAAGCCTAAATGAGGGACATAGAAAGTGCAAACCACAAGGGGTTTTCCCCACATAGGCAGAGCCCTGCTGGGTCGGGCCAAAAGACCCATCTAGACCAGCAAAGTATCTAGACCAGTATCCTGTTCTCACTAACCAGATGCCTATGGGGAACCTGCAAGCAGGCATGAGCTCACACAGCGCTATCCCTACATGCTCTCCCTGCAAGTCTGCACCCTTTCCGACCCACACGACATGTGGAGCAGCCTGTTTTTAGGGCTTGGTAAAGTTCTTATTTTCTCCTGCCTGCCTGGGATAGCAAAACAGGATGATGACTGTTGCACACCTGGCAGGGCACAATGCAGGCATGGTGGACTGCAAGCCCACTATAAACTCATGCCTTGGACCTGGTCCTCATCAATAGGGAGGAACTGGTGGACAAAGTGAAATTACTCAGAAACTTAGGAGAAAGTGATCATGTCCTCCTGGGTTTCAGGATACAGAGGTAAGGAGAAACTGAGCGTAGTCAGACATGCACTCTGGATTTTAAGAAGGCCAATTTTTTTTTTTTTTTTTTTATGTTACACTCAATTTTATTTATACAAAACGCCTTGAGTGAAAAGAAGAAAACAACTGCTGGTCAGTTGCCAAGCAAGTCAGTCCCTTTTGCCATCTGGAGGCAAGCTGGTTACTTGGCATTCTTAGCATTGTTGGCCCGCATTTTCTTCAGCCCTTTCTTGTTGTGTTTCTTTGCAAAACGCATGTTCCGCAGGAACTTGGGATCAACCCCCTTCAGAGATTCATATCTATTTGATCTGGGTTTCTTAATGCCATTTCTGTGCCACTTGCGAGACTGGTTGTGTGTGGTGTGGTTCTTGGACTTGGCCATGGCTTAAACCTTAAGCTCCGCCACAATTCAGACCAAAACCGGAAGAGAAGCGGCACTAGCAAGGCACCAAGAAGGCCAATTTTTAAAAGCTGAAGGAGCTACTGGGTGTGATCCTGTGGTCAGAAATACTCAAAGAGAAGGGAGTCCCAAGGTGGATGAGAGATTCTAAAGGGAGAAATACTGAAGGCCCAAATGCAGACAATACCAGCAAGAAAGAAAAGGGTGAGGCGTCTCAGGAACTGGTGTGGCTGCATAAGGAGCTTACAGATGAGCTGAGAGTTAAGAAGGGCATGTATAGGAAATGGAAGAAAGGGGAGATCATAAAGGAGGAGTAGACACAAATAGCTAACAGTTGCAGGGGGAAGTCAGGCTAGCTAAGCTCAGAATGAGCTCAGGCTTGCAAGAGAGGTTAGAAATAATAAAGGTTTCTTTGGCTGTGTCTGAAGTAAGAGAAAGAACAAGCAGGTGGAAGGGCTTCTGCACTGAGAAGATGGAGCAATGCTATTGGGTAACAGAGAGAAGGCGGAACTACTCAACATCTCTACTTTGCCTTTGTCTTCACCCACAAGGAAAGTGATGTCCCACCTGGTGATAACAGAATAAATGATGGAAGGAGGGAGCTGCAGCCCAAGATAGGAAAAGAGGTAGTAAGGGAACACTTCAAAGGAACTACTTCAAAGGAATTCAAATTTCCAGGCCTGATGAGCTGCATCCAAGGATACTAAAGGAGCTTGCAGATGTCATCTCACAGCCTTTGTCTATGATCTTTGAGAATTCTTGGAGAACAGGTGAGGTCCCTGCAGACTGCAGGAGGGCAAACAGTGTCCCCATCTTCAAAAAAGGGGGGGGGAGGAAGACCCAGGTAGCTACTGACCGAGCTGCTTGACATCGTCCTATGTTCTGTTGCTGTGGTGATCCTGGAGCAGGTCTGCAAAACACAGGCCTGCTAAGCCAACTGTAGCCCTCCAAGCCATGCATGGTGTTTGCATCCGTCTGTCCTGGGAGACAAAGGAGTGTGTCTCTGGAGAATCACAGCCTCACAGAGCACTTTGTTCCACCCTGCGCTGACTGTAGAAACCAAGAGGGAAGCCCCCTCCTCTGCACCCAGCAGAGAAATGCAGCCTTCTGTCCCTCACTTGCCAGCCCCCAGCAGATTAGGGGAAAATAAAAGACAGCTAATAACTTTTGATGGTTTATTTACAAGGCTGGTGTGATCTGCCCAGGATCACAAAAACAGGGTGAGTGTGCCAATCATACCTCTGGTAGGCCAGTGGCCAGTGATCTAATTATTGGTTGGTGGGTCACAAATAATGTAGGCCTGCTCAGGAGCTTTAGAGTCAGTGTGGTTTAATGGTTAGTGCTGGAGTAGGATTTGGGAGATCTGGATTCAGATTCCCACTCTTGCCATGAAACTCACTTGGGTTGTTGTGAGGATTAAAAGGGGGGAGAGAGAGAGAGAGAGAGAGAGAGAGAGAGAGAGAACCAGGTATGCTATCCTTGGAGAAAAGGTGAGATACAGATGGGATAAACAAATAGAGCAAAGAGGATTACAGGAACCAGAGGTAGAGCTGTTGGTAGATGAAGCCTGTACAGCCGAGTTGCGCACAGGTCCACAGGCATACTTTATTGTTGCTTGGCAACCCAATCTCTCCCACCCTGCCAACAGGTCCCAGGCAGGCAGCAATATAGAGGTTTATGAAGCCTTCCCTAACATGTGTGGCTGTTGGGCTTCACCCTCTTATTTCTGAAAGGAAGAGATTATTCCCTGTAGTTTCCACCCCTGGAAGCCTCCCAGCAGAGCCTGCTTTGGCTGCAGCTCATCCTGTGCAGAACCATTGAGGGACCAGACCATCGTGCAGGATGGCTGGGAGAGTTAAAAGGCCTTCGCTGGCAAGCCCTGAAAGGACCTCTCTCTGCGTCAGAGCTCAGGATGGTCTGGGAAGCAGGACACTGACATGTTCCAGGTGTCCGTCCAACTCTGGCCAGCAATTACTTTGCTTCCCAAGGCCAGAGGATGTCATTACACATCTCTTGGCTCAGTGACAGCTTCCATATGATCCACTTTCCCTGCCCAACCACACGCGACACCGGAAATTCATTAGTAAAAGAATATTTTTCCCCCATTTGGGAACTTTCACTGTTGCTTTCTAGCCAGTGCGGTGTAGTGGTTAGAAGACTGCATTAGGTTCAGGCAGACCACGATTCTAAGCCCTAAATTGGCCATGAAGCTAATGGTGGCCTTCACATTAGCTGCCTCGCAGGGCTGTTGTGAGGATAAAACAGGGAGGGGGGGACCAAGGTATTCTGCACTTTTACAAGAGCTCTTTTCCTAGATCAAAGCAGAGGGTTAACATTTGGTAGTACTGATGGCATGATGCTATCAGGTGTTGTTATTTTGGGGGCTGGGGTATTCCACTGCTACACCATCCTCCCTACCATTGCCTCTTCTTTCCATTCCTGGGGAACAATAGCATTGCCTAGTGCCAGAACTGGACCAGCGGGACAAGACTGGTGTCTCTTCTCCCTTTTACCTCCACAACATCACCTAATTTGATTCCCCCCCCCAATGTTCTCAAGGCTGGATGCTGCTTGGGTTCTGCGTTTGCTGTGGGTGGTATAAAAATGACCATTTGGGCAAGTTACTGCAATTTATTTAAAAGCATTTCTAAGTCACTTCATATTTCACAAGTGGTGCACACTATGTACAATATAAAACAATATGCTTTAAAACAAAAGTAAAGCCAATTTTTTAAAAAAAGTATAAAATGTATAAAGAGATAACATTGCCACTCAAAACCTACCCTTCAAAAGCACCCTTCAAAACTGAAATCAAATTTAATTTTTTTAAATTGAATTTTCAGCTCAGATTTGGAAATACTCCTGAATTTCCATGTCCTGCTGGTTGCTGCCGTGGTGGTAATGGTAAGGGGTATCCCGTGTAGCCAATTTGTTCAGCTTTCCAACACCTTGTCTTTTATTGCACTTGCAGCCTGTTTCTGGTGCACAATTGCATGCATAATTATCCCAGTCATATAAATCTGCAGACACGGATGCTATCAGAATCACACCATTTGTTGACTGGGCAATGCATTCATGTTGTTATAACAATGTGAAGGATCACAAAAACAAATGCAGCCATTAACACAACGCTGGCCACTTGGGTTGGTGTTGCCTCTTGCCAACATGATAAAATGAACAGTTGGCAATGGAGAGTTGGCAACAGCCCATGAGAGGCACTTATCTCAGCCTGTTTCCTCCAGTCCACCTGGCTACCAAAGAGAAGTTCCATTATCCTGATTTCTGTTTCCTTGAATACCTAGCATTTTTGAATAAAGTTCATGGGTTATCCAGCCAGAACTGGGAGGGAGCATGTGAGGAAGAGTTGGAGAGCCAGCAGCAAGAAAAGAAGAAATTTAAAAACAATTCTCTGTACAACTTTAATAGCTTTTATACCTTTTTTTTTTTGCTTGAGAGACATATGCGCTCATTGTTGTTGTTGTTCAGTCGTTCAGTCGTGTCCGACTCTTCGTGACCCCATGGACCAGAGCACGCCAGGCACCCCTATCCTCCACTGCCTCCCGCAGTTTGGCCAAACTCATGCTAGTCGCTTCGAGAACACTGTCCAACCATCTCATCCTCTGTCGTCCCCTTCTCCTTGTGCCCTCCATCTTTCCCAACATCAGGGTCTTTTCTAGGGAGTCTTCTCTTCTCATGAGGTGGCCAAAGTACTGGAGCCTCAACTTCATAGGCAACCTTGATTGTGATGTCATTGAGGCTATAATGCTGACAGGTTCTGTTACTATTGGCAGTTGAGCTAGGGCAGGGATGTGGAACTAGCTTGATGGCAGTGCTTTGTGGGCAACCTACAGGGTGGGGGAGAGCACATGCCAGCCAGGCACACCAAGAAGAAGAAGAAGAAGAAGAAGAAGAAGAAGAGGAGGAGGAGGAGGAGGAGTTTGGATTTGATATCCCACTTTATCACTACCCGAAGGAGTCTCAAAGCGGCTAACATTCTCCTTTCCCTTCCTCCCCCACAACAAACACTCTGTGAGGTGAGTGGGGCTGAGAGACTTCAAAGAAGTGTGACTAGCCCAAGGTCACCCAGCAGCTGCATGTGGAGGAGCGGGGACGCGAACCCGGTTCCCCAGATTACGAGTCTACTGCTCTTAACCACTACACCACACTGGCTAGATTCCGGGATAGATTGGGTCAGAAGCAAAAAACCAGTGAGGCAACTACAGTGGTACCTCCGTTTTCGAACGTAATCCATTCCGGAAGACTGTTCGTGTTCTGAAACGTTTGATAACTGAAAACACAATACGGAAGCCTCAATCCAGAAAACTCAATACAGAAGCCACATGGCATGTTCAACTTCCGAGGCTTGTTCGAACACCGAAGCATTTGCCCCCGGGTTTATGGCGTTAAAAAACTGAACTGTTCGAAAACAGAGATGTTCGAAAAACAAGGTACCACTGTATATGACTCTTATTACCTTCCAGACATAGAAGAGTCAGTGATGTCTATGAGGGGTGGAGGAAGAGGGGGGCGGTGGGAGCGCACACCCCCAGCAGCATGATCTTGGTGGGGTTCCATTGCAGCTGCCCCCCCACCCGCACTGGGCGCCCCACCCCCAGAACACACACCCCACACCTTTGGGCTGCATGTCCCGCCCCAGGATGCGCACCAGCCCCACCCCTGCCTGCGCTCCACCGCTGTGTCTATGCACATCTTAGTCCTCCATAAGGACAAGCACGAGGCATTGTCAGAGTTCAGGAACAAATTCCAGCCAAATGCACTTGCGGAGAGAGTGTGAGGTGTGTGGCCTGGGCAGAGGCGTAGGAAGGGGGGTGCGGTGGCTGCCTCCGACCCCAGGTGTCATGACTGACGGGGGTGACAAAATGGCAGGCAAGTGGGCAGCACACCTCGCGTCCTGCGGCAGCAGCCCTCCTCAGCCGTGGCGAGGTGCACCTGGCCGTAGCACCCGGCTGCAGCAGCTCCGTTTCTGAGACATGTCTGACCCGGCTGCGGAGAGCAGGAGGAGAGTGAACAGCAGCTTCCCCGCCTCTCTCGTATCCTGAACTGTGGCGCGTGGGAGGGCACCCTCTGTGCCCTGCCCCCCTCGGGAGCGTGCCTGCCCTGGGCAGCGCGGGCATATGCTCTGCCGCTGGGCCTGGGGAGAGTCCTAAGGGCCTGATAGAAAGGACAGGAGGGCCACCTTCAGCCCTCAAGCTTGAAGTTCGCCACCCCTTTTTTATCAGGGGCTAAAACAGAATTTTCCTATCCTTGTGGGTGTCTATAATCTATTGATGGAATTGTAACTTGGGAATCCTACTTTTCCAGCATTTGTTTATTAAGATCTTGGTCGCTTAGAAACATTTTGGCATTTCTGTAATCCACCATTTCCAATAATGTCATGAATGTGATTCCACATTCTTCAGCATTTTATTAGCCATGATGTTTCTTTAACCTTATAATCAGATTCTTATCACCCTAAGATGCCACAAAAATGGAGTGTGCCTCTGGGGGCAAATTCTAACTGCTGTCTTAGCAGCCCTGAAGTGACCTCCCTGGGGCACAAGCCTGGACAGTGTGTGTGGAGGTCCTGGGCTGCTCAGACAACAAGACCCCCCTCTCAGTCTCTCTATGTGGTCCAAAGGAAAGCAGAGCAAGTCATCTGGCACCAGCTGGGCTGCATGAGTTGCTGGAAGGAGGCATACAAAAAGCCATCCAACCGTCTTAAGGGCACCCCTCCCAATCTGTGTATGGTTTACTCCATAGCCTCTTCTTCTCCTGAAGATATCTCACAAGGCATCAGAGGTTTAGGATCATAGTTTTCCTTCTCCTAGATGGGCTCTCTTCCCAGGTTTGACAAACCCCACCTGCCCCTCACTTCCCTCTTCAGCACTTGCAGAAACCGCCTTCTTGACCACTGGACCCGCTATCGGTCTCGTCCATTCAATCCACCAGAGCCTGTTTTCACATGCAGGGAAAGTCCCTAAATCGCCAAGGGTCTGAGACTCATTGGCTCTGCTCACCTGGTTTAGCTGGCCAATTGAAGCCGTTCCCAAGGTGTAGCTGCTGTCACGTGCCAACAGCTTCTGGGAGCTACAGACGAGAGCTGAGTGCAGGGTGGGGACCAAAAGTGGACAAACTAACTCAGAAGGAGCATGGCGTGTCCCCCACCAGAACCCCTCTCCTAACATCCCATACACCCCACAGTTCCAAGCAGTTTCACTTTTCTATCCTGGTTCAGTCCATCATTCACTGCTGAAGGAAGATTCCTCAGGCCTAGCTGGAGGCATATGCCCCAGGGCCGCTTCAATCCTGTCACAGGAAGCAGGTTCCAGCACTCAGCCCAGCCTCCTGTTAAACCCCAAACCAGCCATCAAAAGCCTGCTCTGCACCTGTTTGTGCATAAGCTCTCCCTGAGGCAGCCCCTTCCCCAAAGCAAGGAAATAACAAAGAGTTAATTGATTGTATCCCTCAAAAGGAAGCAAGAAATGTGTGAGCAATCAGGCAAGTCAGCACATGCTCCCCAGCTGGGAGCCATAAATCCCTTGTCCCCATGGGACCTTATGGGAACGGAAGCTGGGGTACCGGAACTGCGCTCTCTCCCAGGATGTCCTGCCTGAAACTAGCTGGCGGAAGTGTGCCGTGTGCTGCTTGCTGGAGCCCCTAGCTTGCTGCTGCTGCCTCTCCCAAGCTTTGTGTTGGTCCTCTCCCTTTGTCTCTGGCTATGCGTATAGAAGACTCCAGGGAGTCAAGCAGCACAAAGGCAAGAATCTTGCCTGCTGAGCGGAGGAGCTGGGCTGCCCTCTGTACTGAGCATGTGCAGAGACACGGGGCTCCTTCCCTCTTACACATCTGGATGAGGCACTGGCTCCATATGACAAATTCAAGGTCTCATTCTTTTCTTACAGCTTCAGCAGAAAACATTCATTCCTTCCCCCAACCCCCAACCCCCAAAACACCCCATGACAAAACGCGGCTGGATTTCCCTGCTGCAGATGTTTTTCACATCAGGGCTGAAGAAGACAGGATGGGGTGCTCCATACCCAAATGTCTATGAAGTTACAATGTTTCCCTCTGGGTTAAAAGACGGGAAGGCTCTTTGAGGAACAGTTATCACAATGGCCAAACTATATATACAGCGTGGGAGGAATAAAAATAAAAATAAAATTATTATTATACCCCACCCATTCCTAACCCACTGAAGTGCTGTGGGTGGAACCTGATGATTAACATAAGCCAGTTAAGGGGACCATAGGGAGAAACCTTTAAACCTGTTCCTGGGATCTTATCAAGCTCTTTTGAATCCCTAAAAGGTACTGCTGATTGATGAGTCTTCCCATTTCTGTCACTGAGAGACCAGGGCACAGATCCTTATGAGGATTGGCAGACAGGATCTGTTAGTAGGTTTGAGTTTGGTTGTATCAGGGCCAAAGTACAAGCTAGGTTAACTGGGAGTAACTTAAACCCCACTCAGCTGAATGGCACTTTATTCTCTGAGACTGCATAGACACCACGTTTAAAGTTCGCTAAAGTCTGGGGCAACCAGGAACGGGTTTTTATGTGGAAGGAATGTGAATGCAGCTCAGTTCTGGCACATTGAACACATTCCCGGGCACAGCAGCAGCTTTGAGGTGGCACCATGCCCTTAAATTCTACGTTTATCGGTTTTGTACGTTGTTCTAGTTGGTGGTTCTTGGGGTAAGTCCCACAAGTTCGAAGTCTGTCCTCTCCTGCAGTACGATATGGCATACCTGTATGTGTGCTCCTCTCCTGGTCTGCCCCCTTCCCATCCACGATTCTGACCCATTTTTAGCCTTTCTGCCAGCAGATTCTTGCCAGTGCAGGAGCTGCTCCAGTGGCACGTCCTGCCAGAAAATTCAAGCGATTGCGGCAACGTCCCTTTTATGGTGTCCTATTAGATGCTCCACCAGTGTCACAGGGCTTCCACTATATCCTATAGCTCCTCAGTCAATGTACCTCAAGCACTGGATTGTACCCAAGGCTGCAGTCTCCTATACATGCTTAGCTGGGAGTAAGCCCCATGGAATATGCTGGGAGTTGCTTCCAAGTAAACAGGCACAAGACTCCACTCTTAGCATAATAATAATAATAATCTATATATATAAAATGCAAGTGTCTCTGCGTCCAGTCTGTGTGTCTCTGGGTTTGCGCAACTGAGCATGTGCCCCAGGGACACAGGGATTGGAGCAGAGAGACATCGGGCCACGAGCAGCGTCGGCAGTTCAAGCGGGGCGGTTGAAATGGAATGCCGGCGCTGCAGAGGACGAGGGGAAGCTGAAGAGGGAGGTCACGCTGCTGCTGTCGCCACTGAAAGCCGAGGCCTAGTGGCCTGGGAGCGGCCCAGAGCAGCCCGCCCCGCGGAGCGCCGAACTGGGGTGCACGATGGGGCAGCAACGGCGACGGCGACGACTGGCGGTGGTTTGGGTGGGTCGGGGCCAGGGAGGCTGGCGCCTGTTGTTGTGAGTCCCGGCTCCGGGTGTCCCGTCAGCTGCCTGCTGGGGCTGAAGCGAGCGGGGCAGGGAGGAGCAGCAGCAGCAGCAGCGCATGGACGAAGAGCCGAGGGCGGGCGCGCGGGACGGGCAAGGAAGGGGTCGGTTCCGCTGCTCCTCCGCTCCTGCTGCATTGCAGCCTCCCTCCTCCTGCCCACCGTCTGGCTGGGTTTCCCCAGCCACTCTGGGCAGCTTCCAACAAAATATTAAAATACAATAGTCCTTCAGATATTAAAAGCTTCCCTAAACAGGGCTGCCTTCAGATGTCTTCTAAAAGTCTGGTAGTTGTGTGAAGTGTGAAGCTAACAGAAATGTAACCTAGGAATCAGCTCTAATGTTGGCCACGATGTCTGGTTGTGGTGGTCTGTGTTGACAGCTCTGTCCAGTTATCCAATTTAACTTTGGACATCACTATTTTTTCCATCTAGGAAGGTGGATCCAGGAATCCAAATTCCAAAGCAAGTAACTTTGCAAAATTACAGAAGATAAACAGGCCTGCTTGCTTGTAAAGCTCTGGCTTCCTGCCTCCAGCCAAAGAGGTGGGACAGCAGCTCCAGCTGCCCTCTGCCCATATGTGCGCTGATGGAAGTTTCAGACTAGAGAATGGTGCCTGCTTGGCAAGGACCAGCTCTTCCTTTCTCTCTTCTTTACATCTGCTCAACATCAAAGCCCTGCCCATTACAAATGTCACATATTCACACCAGAAACTAAGGCCAAATGTTTCACAGCAAGGGACTGATTAACAGGTTTCCCCCTTTGCTAGAACATCACAGTGAAGTTCCTTTGCTCGGCTGGTGACCTTATGCCAAGTAGACAGACTGAATGAACAAATAATGAAAATATGAAATTCAGCACCTGGGATGGGAGCTAAAGAGGAATCTACCCTCCCTCCCTCCCTCTCCTGGTCAAAATAAAGAGGTCATACCACACTGGGGTTTCATAAACAACTGGCACCTTGAGCCTCCCAGATTCAAGAAAACAAAGGTCAAGGACAGAAGAGGCAGGTGGTTTATGTGACGCTGTAGGGGAAGAATGGGGAAACTGTGGCCTTCCAGATGTAGTTGGTGTACGTCATCTAGCATGGCCAAGATGAGAGTTGTAATTCAGCAACATCTGGAGGGCTGCAGGTTCCCCATCCCTGTCTTAAACCCGTCTTCATCAGGTAGACTAGAACTGGGGAAGGAGTGGGGAGCAAATAAGAAAGTAGGGTCTTGTGTAATTTAAAGCATTACATGCTCCTTCACCAGCACAAACTGGCCTGACACCCCACTGCGCGTTCTTTAATCTAGCAGCAAATGCCCATAAAATGGGAGCCATGTGCATGCTTAAGGTTTCTTCCTGTGTCTCCTGAGCCACCTTGCCTGCAGTCTAAAAGTGGTGCAGTGCCAGATTAAACTCTGTGGAGGCTCCTAGGCAGTCGAAATCTTGCCCCCCCCCCAATCTAGTGGGATAACATTGAACCAAGAAAGCGTGACTGTAATTTTCTTTCAAGATCAATATTATTTTGATCTGTTGCTGTGGGGCCCCTAAAAGGTGTGGGGCCCATAGGCTGGTGTCTATTCTGCCTATTTGGTAATCCGGCACTGAAGCGGTTATCCTACCACCTCCCTGGTCTGACACACTTGTTGACCCAATCTGAGACAGGGCCAAGTGTAGCGTGCACAAAGTACACCTGCCGTGCTCTCCTTGACTGGCCTCAGGGGGAGGGGGCTGCCTTAGGTGGCAGCTGCTGAGGAGCAGGGACCTGATCTGCACCTGTTGGCCTGCTACCCTCAGGCAGAAAGAAGGACACTGTCCCATCAGCAGGTCTGAAGTAAGATTCAATTGCCAGGCTGGTCCATTCTGTAAATGGAATGGGGAGGAGCACCATCTTGCACTTCAGCTCACCTCAGGAGGCAGCAAAAAACCCCTGTTGGGCTGGGCCAGGCCTCCCTGGTCAGCTTTTGTTTCCTAGGCTGTGCCTTAGGTTGCACTCCTGGGCACCTTACCTGGGGAGTCAGTCCCACTGAACACAGTGGGACCCACGTCTGTCTAAACATACCTAGGAATATGTACTTAATATTTTAGCCCTTGCCTGCGGCATTCAGCACCTTAAGCTGTCAGCGCATTGCACAGAGAATGGTAGCTTATATCTCTTTTATGAGATGACATCACTCTGAGAACAGGTAAGGTTTATCCAAAAAGGGCCAATGCCCAGTGGGCTTCCCTTAGGAGGAAATTCTATAAATAAGTGACCTTTAAAGAAAAAGATTGCTTCCTGGTGGACACCAATTTCACTTACCATGCTGGCGAACCTGTGGCTTTCCATATATTGTTGAACTACATCTGCCATCATCCTTGACCATTGGACATGCTGGCTGGGGTTGATGGAGATGGGAGCCCAACAACATCTGGAGGGCCACAGGTTCCCTTCGCCGTCTGGGTTTAGTTTTTGTTTCCCTATTTGGAGGCAGCACTTATTCAACTAGCCTAGATGTAGGCAGTTAAGGGCTTTTATAGTTAAGGTGAATACCTCTTGAAGAAGTGTGCATGCACACGAAAGCTCATACCAAGAACAAACTTAGTTGGTCTCTAAGGTGCTACTGGAAGGAATTTTTTATTTTATTTTATTTTTATCTGAAGAAGTGTGCATGCACACGAAAGCTCATACCAAGAACAAACTTAGTTGGTCTCTAAGGTGCTACTGGAAGGAATTTTTTATTTTTTATTTTTTTATCTGAAGAAGTGTGCATGCACACGAAAGCTCATACCAAGAACAAACTTAGTTGGTCTCTAAGGTGCTACTGGAAGGAATTTTTTTTTATTTTTTATTTTGTTTTGACTATGGCAGACCAACACGGCTACCTACCTGTAACTGGAACCTCTTGAGGGCATCCATTCTTAATTACGGGGAAGGGGACACAGTGGGACACAGTGTAATAACATTCCTAGGCACATATTGTGTGGCATTGCTTGGAGCCAAGGGGACGTTTCCTATTGCCCTAGGCTGAAGCCAGCCTGACTGCAAAGGCATAAATCACCAGGGAAAGGGCTTGAGGGCAGGCCCTGGCCAAACCTCCTTTAGCCTCTATTCATCTTCTCCAACATGCTGGCTGAACTCGGGGCCCATGACAAAATGAAGGCGCCTGGGGCTACATGTCAGAACTTAGCAGAGGCATAAATCGTCTTGTGAGCAGGAGCCAAAGGAGAGCCTGGCCAAGTCCTCCTGGTGTCAGCATGGGAGCAGAGATGGAGAGAAGCAGCCAAGCTGCAGCCCTTCAGTCCTCAAGGGCCAGAATGGACCTCTTGGGACTAACGCAGCATGTTCTGAAGGGACAGCCATGAGGGTGTTGCAAGATGACAGTCATCAAGAAGCAGCTTGCATCCTTGGAATTGAAAGCTGCAGCTTAGTCAATGGGAATCATAATAATGGAGTGAGCCAATTGTTACAGTTGCAGACTAGCCGGAAGGATGGTGGTGTTAGGCATGAATCTGCACCATTAGTAGTGGTTTCCAGTACCTGCCTGCCATGCCAAAATGGCAGGGGGACACACCTCCATTTCCCCTCCCCATCTTCATTCACCACATTCCTTCCTCCAACGTTTCAGTTCTTTGAAAACCCGAATCACACTAGCATATTGAATTAGGCAAAATGTTTCTAAGTTTTTCCGTCTTTTCCCTCTGGTCACAGCACATGAGTTTCCTGGCCATCAGCTTCCTCCTGTTCCCAGAATTCTGCTGCTGCTGTTTTGTGCTTTACAACACAGCCTTGCTTTAGGGTGCTGTCTTCAGAAATGTGCAGGAAATTGGGTGAGAGAAAATGGAGGGTCCAAAGTTTGCAAAACTCCAGGGTTTTATTTCTAACTCTGCCCAGGTTTTTGTGAACATAGGAAGTGGAGGAGAAATAGCCTATAAGTCAGGCCCAGCAGTAGCTGACAAAGAGATGGATGGAGTAAGCTTAAGAAACTGCAGTATCTGCTTGGCCAAGGAAGGAAACTGAGCGGCTCGAGCTGCTTTGGCTCCATGGGTTATCTCAAACTTTCCAAGCTGTGGCTGGAAGCCATTGAGTATGAGAGTGAGCCAGAAGGGAGGCACAGACCCGCTGCCTTTTACAATTAACTAGGGGAAAGATGCCCATTTAAAGGCAGTGGGGGGGGGGGCTAGTATCTACCGTAATGTTTCTCAAACCTGAGCCCCCAGCTATTGTTGGACTACAACTCCCAACATCCCTTGCTAACTGGACCTGTGGTCAGGGATTATGGGAGTTGTAGTCCAGCAACACCTGGGGGCTCAGGTTTGGGAAACACTGTGAAACCTGTGGCCCTCCAGACTCCCAGCCCCAGCCAATTTGGTCAATAGTCAGGCATGATGGAGTCCAGCAGCAACTGGGGGGTTACAAGCTCCCTATCCTTGGTCTACAAGGGTGTGTGTGTGTATGCAAGCACAATACGTTCTGTGCACAGACACACATTGCTCCCCACTTGCCTTCATGGGATCTTTAACAGTGAGGGTCTTTGGTGGGGAGACAGGAAAAATGAGTGACTTTCTATGTCTATGTTTTGTGTCACAACATCCCTTGTTGGATTCCCAAATCTAGAGCTTGTGCATCCCTCCCTGCAGGGGCGGAGCAAGGGGGCGGGGGGTGGTCGGCGGCATGCGAGCAGGCTGCAGGGCGAGGCCGCTCCACCCCACGGCCTGTTCGGGGCCTGCCTGGCGGCACCGCTATGGTGCAGCACGCATGCACAGTGCATTATATGTACTGCGCACGCGCTGCTGCGTATGGCGCACGGTGCATGGCACGTGCGTCAGACGCAGTGACGCTGCGCATGTGTGCCACCCCGGGTGACCGAGCGGCTCGGTACGCGCCTGCCTCCCTGCCTGCTGCCCTCCAAGCAGATGCATGAGTTGTAGCTTCAAAGGTAGCCCCACATAGTGCGCGTTGCAGTAGTCAAAGTGGGAGATAACCAGAGCACGGACCACTCTGGTGAGACAGTCTCCAGGCAGGTAGGGTCTCATCCTGTGTACCAGATGGAGCTGGTAGACAGCTGCCCTGGATACAGAACTGACCTGCGCCTCCATGGACAGCTGTGAGTCCAAAATGACTCCCAGGTTACACACCTGGTCCTTCAGGGGCACAGTTACCCCATTCAGGACCAGAGAGTACCCCACACCTGCCCACCTTCTATCCCCCAGAAATAATACTTCTGTCTTGTCAGGATTCAGCTACAATCTGTTAGCTGCCATCCATCCTCCAACCGCCTCTAGACAATCACACAGGCAATGTGGAGGAGGTGGTCACCATCTTGTCTTTTTCCTCAGGCAGCAACATTCCTTGGGTGGGCCCCACTTGCAAGAAGTTTGCCAGTGGGAGCCGAGGTTGATGTGGATGGCCCACCTGTGGAATATTATAATCTCTGAACAGGCTCTGCTTTGTGAGGAAAAGGTGCTGGAGGCAGGGAATGGTGCTTGGGGATGCCCAAATTAGGATTGCAACCCTGAGGCTGGGCTTTAAGCCAGGACTCCCAACCCTGGTGAGGAGAAGCTGAGTGCAACTATATATGGACAAGCAGCCTGATAACATCCTCGGAGCCTGTGGAAGGGTGTGCTCAGGGTTATGTGGGTGACAATTGCATGAGATGTCCAAGGTTTGGGGGGACCCAATTCAAAGAGATGTGTGTCACTTACAGAAGAGCAATCTGACTTCCTAACGCCAGAAGTGGGAAGGCAGGGGTGGAAGCCACATGCAGGACTATCAGCACTGCATTGACCGGCTGATTTGTGAGTGTGGGGCACCAGGAGTCTCTAAGAAAGACCAAACAGTAGAGGTTGCCCCAACCATTAGGTTGAATGAGACACTGCCCCACCAACTTCAGCCTCATCCACCCCTCAACTGCTTTCTTTCTTACAGCTGGCCTCTTCAGTCTCTGCGTTCATAGGATCATGGAATTGTAGAGTTGGAAGGGACCCTGTGGGTCATCTAGTCCACCCCCTGAGAGATACAGGCATCTGAACTAAATGCCCTTGCAGACATGAGCAGGGAGGAGGATGGGGGCAGAACTAGAATGATTTGGCTCTGCTTGTCCTTGGCTCTGGCTCCACCTACGGTTTGCCAGCCTGCCTTCTGTCCTGCCAGCCCCTATGGGCACCACTGGGCCAAGGGTAGGATTTTTGCTGCCTGAGGTAGGGTGGAACATGGATGCAGCAAATGTACTCCAGAACCTTCTGCAAAGCAGCAAATTGGAATGTTTTCATTCAGGGAGCTGGTGCGATGAGTGCTCTTTTAATTGTGACATCTAAAAAATAAACGCCGAGGACACCCACTATGGCAAGGTCATTGTTAGGGTCTTTTGCACAAGGGGCCCGGATCTCCTGCTGCTTCCTTCCATTTTAAAAACTTTCTTTAAAAAAATGTTTTGCTTACAGGGCAGTTTTCTCTCTGGAAGCTGGCTTAAATGCACACACATATAAATTAGCAGATAACATGCACATTTGTGTCACAGCCACACTCCCAGTCTTTGCAGGACCCAGCAAGCAACAGCCCGGCCCCAGGGATGCAGAGGTGGCAGGTGGAGGCAGCTGGAGAGGGGGAAAGGGCTTCCATTTCTTAAGGGGTGAAAGTGCCCGTTCTGTGCACTGCTTTTTGTCCTCCTGTCATGCAAACTTTAGCCATCCCCACCCTCATTGCTCCCAGTTCCTGCTGGCTCCATTTTCTAGATCCTTTCCCCCTTCCCTCCTCCTACCATTATTCCAAACAAATCTCAGAAACAGAATAAACCCTGCAGATTAGGAAACACATACCGTAAGTATATTCAAAACATCGCTCACCATTCCTTCTATGTCTAAAGTTCAGATGTGAGTGTAGATTTTTATGTCATCAAAACGGCCCCCTCCACACACTCAAGAGGCAAGTGTGCACACCCAACGTGTGCAGAAGTGCAAAGAAAGAAAACCCTAGGGGGAACCCCCTCTCAAAACAACCACAGTCACAGCCACATTATGCATTTAAAGCACTCTGATACCACTATAACTGTCATGGCTTACCCCAGTGAATTCTAGGAACTGTAGTTTGCTACGGGTGTTGATCTCACAAACCTACAACTTCCAGCACCCTTAAGAAACTGCATGAACGGTAAAGTGCTGTAAGAGAGCTTTAACTGTGACCAGAGTTTGCTCAGTAGCCAGGGATGCTGTTTGGGAGTGAGTGCAGAAAACGGGGAGGGGGGAGTATCCTGGGAGAATGTATGTATGTATGTATGTATGTATGTATGTATGTATGTATGTACAATACCTCTGAACAGAAGCATCTGCACTGCAAATGTTTTACATTTCATTTGTTATTCATCTAATGGCAAGATTTGGTTCCCCCAGTGTAGAATTCCAACTTTTTGTGTTCCAACTATACAAAGCTCTGAACTATACAGCTGTGTGTGTGTGTGTGTGTGTGTGAGAGAGAGAGAGAGAGAGAGAGAGAGAGAGAGAGAGAGAAGAGAGAGAGAAAGAAAGAAAGAAAAAGAAAGAAAGAAAGAAAGAAAGAAAGAAAGAAAGAAAGAAAGAAAGAATGTCCTGTTCTTCTTGCCCGTCCAGGAGTGTTACACAGGAAACCAGAGTCAGATTTTCCGAGTCTCCTGGAAAGACTGAATGAATGTTAATCACATCTCAGCTGCTGAGTCAGAAGAGCAGGCTGCGCAGCCATGGTGCACCTTCCAACATACCTCACTTGGAAGCAGTGCACAGATAGAGCCAATGGGCACAAAATAGCTGTGGGATCATGGAGTCTGCCTGGCATCACAGCAGAGCTGGACACACATTTGAAGGAAAATTTATAACTATTTTATTTGTGGCAGGGGGAACTCCATTAGTATTAAATTGCCACAAACTGGCTGGACAGTAGGAGGAATCCCCCGGGGAATCACCACCAAGGGAAGAAGTCTCAGAGCCTGGGGAGTGATGGTGGGACAACAATGAAGAGGGAGAAGAGGCAGAAGAGGTGGTGTTGGAAGCTGAGGAGGTAACAGGGCTTAGTGAGCAGGGAGAGCCTGTGGCAGAGCGAAGTCCAGAAGCAGAGGCAGAAGCAGAGGCTGGAGAGGCAGAGATGAGTCAGGGTGGTGAAGAGTTTTGGGCAGGGGTGCCAGCTCTAGGGGGCAGAGCCCCTTTTGGCCCCCTTAATATATTTTTTTGGGGGGGTAGGGGCTGTGCCCCCTCAAAGTCCTATAAGTGAGGAGGCAAAGCATGGAGCCCAGTGTGGCTCCAGTGGCCGGCTCCTTCTGCTAATCTGCTAATCCTCCTCCATTCCAGGGGAAGGAAGGTTGAAGCAGCCTCCCGCCAGTGGTGGGAGCAGGAGGAGCTGCCAGCTGCTCCTTTTAAATGGGAGATTCCAGGGATTGAAATTGGGACCTTTTGCATGCCAAGCATGTGCTCCACAACTGAGCTATTGTCATAAAAGGTAAAATAATAATAATAATAATAATAATAATAATAATAATAATAATAATATATACCACCCTTCATCAAAAGATCTCAGGGCAGTTCACAAAATAAAATGTCATCAAAAGTCGGGGGGGAGAACAGGACATCTTTGCCTGACAGTTAAAAGATAGTTGCCTAGGGAAGTAGTTGAACAATTTGGGTGCCCACACTGTGAAGGCCCTCTCTCTGATAGCCTGCCCTCAGTATGTGGGAGCCCCTGAGTGTAGAAGGACTTCTGATAGTTGCCTGTGGGGGGGGGGAGAACAGGACATCTTTGCCTGACAGTTAAAAGATAGTTGCCTAGGGAAGTAGTTGAACAATTTGGGTGCCCACACTGTGAAGGCCCTCTCTCTGATAGCCTGCCCTCAGTATGTGGGAGCCCCTGAGTGTAGAAGGACTTCTGGTGAAGATCTTAAGGGATGTTTAGATTTCAGGAGGAGAAGGTGATGCTTTTGTTTTCCTTGCTTTCCCCTGGAGGTTCCAGCTTGGCTCACTTACTTCAATGGGAGTTAAGAGTCCAGCAGCAGCAGCAGCAGCACAAGAAACATTTTTGCTTCCAGGAAGTCTGAATGCTAAGGGAGCAACTGCTGACATTTGGAGAAGGGGAGGCAGAAGCAGCTGATATATCATGCAAGTACCAATATATGGTCTGGAGGCAAGACCTTTTACATCTAGGGTTCAGCTTCACCGTTATTTGGAGTATTGAATCATCACTGTCTGGAATGCACTTCCAGCAGATAATGCTTCCTGCAGACTGAGGGGCACATTTCTTGTCTTCAGCCTAGTGATTTGTTGTCCAGTGTCTACATCAGGAGGGTGGGAAACCTGTGGCCCCCCCAGATGTTCCTGAACTACAGCTGTCATCCTCCCTGGCCATTGGCTACACTGGATGGGGCTGATGGGAGTTGTAGTTCAGCAACATCTGGCTGGCCACATGTTAACCACACATGCACCACTAATGCTAAACTCAGGACTCTCATGGTGGGGGCTTTCAATCCTTTCCCAGGACTTGAGAAACTGAAGCTGGATTCCCCTGGGAGGTTGTCAGTCTGTTCATTGCAGTTTCATTGGGTGACTGATAATCAGCCAAGTAGCCTTGCTGCTTAGATACCCCAAACGGAAATGGAGCCATGGCAGAAGAGAGGAGTGGGGATGCTTAATCTCCTTTGCAGGCAATTTGTCCTCTAAATTGCCCAACTCCTAAGACTGATCTAAACTGCTTTCCTCTCCTCAGGGTAAAAGGTATGTGGAACTGGGATCTGTTTATTAAATTTACTAGCTGGCCCGGCCACGCGTTGTTGTGGGGTTTTGTTTTGTTTTTTCTTTTTAAAATTCTCCTGACCCCGAGAGTATTCTGGAAGCTCCTGTTTTCATTCTTCCCTGTCCCTTTAGAGCAGGGGTCAGCAACCTTTTTCAGCCGTGGGCCGGTCCACTTTCCCTCAGACCATGTGGTAGGCCGGACTATATTTTTTGGGGGGAAATGAACTAATTCCTATGCCCCACAAATAACCCAGAGATGCATTTTACATAAAAGAACACATTCTACTCATGTAAAAACACCAGGCAGGCCCCACAAATAACCCAGAGATGCATTTTAAATAAAAGAACACATTCTACTCATGTAAAAACAGCACGGCGGCCATTTTAAGTGAGGGCACTGGGGACCTTAAAGAGCATTCTCCCCCACCCTAGTCCCAAATTCAAACCCTGGTCTCTCTCTTAAATGCGTGCCTGCCCCTTTAATAGAATTATTATTATTATTAATTTTTTATAAGATTTTTTATTGTTTTCAATATAAGGTACAAACAAACAAACACAATACACATAATACAACATAATACACAAATCAAACAAAAATCACATTAACAAAAGAAATACATATACCTACCTACAATAAACAAAAATATAAATCTACCCTTATATTCTAATTTCGATCTTCTTCTATCCTTGACCTACCCCGCTGGCCCGACTGCATTCCTCACGAATATACTTTGGTAATTTTATATCTTTTCTCCTTAAACATTATCCCTAATTCTTAAAATCCTTAAAATAATTAATCAAATAAATTTCAATATCTAAACTACACATCCTAAAATTCTTGCAAATTTCAATCTTCCTAACAATATTACTTAAACACATTTTTATATAACATCAATCTGCTAAAGCCATTTTTCTATTAAGTTCTGCTTCAATATTCAATTTTACACATTTATTTAGATAGTCTTTAAAGTTCTTCCATTCCTGAGTCACCTTCTCCTCTCTCTGGTCTCGGATTCTCGCGGTCAGTTCAGCGAGTTCCATAAAGTCCATTAACTTCATCTGCCATTCTTCCACTGTCGGGATCTCTTCGCCTTTCCAGTTTCTTGCAAGTAAAATTCTAGCAGCTGTTGTGGCATACATAAAAAACGTTCTATCCTGACTGGGTATCTCAACATTGGACATGCTCAAAAGAAAAGCCTCTGGTTTCTTAGTAAAGGTAATTTTCATTACCTTCTTAAGTTCATTATAAATCTTCTCCCAGAAGGCCTTTACCTTTGGGCATGTCCACCACATATGGTGGAAGGTGCCTTCCACAGATTTACACTTCCAACACACATTACTTGTTGCAGGATATATCTTTGCTAACTTGACAGGTGTTAGATACCATCTGTATATCATTTTCATAATGTTTTCTCTTAATACCGTACATGCAGTAAATTTAACACCTTCTTTCCACAACCGCTCCCAGTCCTCCATCATAATGTTGTGCCCCACATCTTTTGCCCAATCAATCATAACAGATTTGACCAATTCGTCTTTTGTATGCCACTCTAGCAACAAATTGTACATCCTGGAAAGGTTTTTAGAGTTCGGTTCAATTAATTCTGTTTCCAGCTTTGACTTTTCTATTTGAAAACCAATTTTTTTATCGGCTCTAAAAATTTCATAAATTTGACGATACTGCAGCCAGTCGGTGATTTTTTCAATTTGCTCATAACTTTTCAACTTAAATGTCTCACCTTCTTGCTGCAGTATGTCTATATATCTTGGCCATTTTGCAGGCATATTTGGTCTTTTATACGCCTTGGCCTCAACCGGTGAAATCCATCTAGGAGTCTTTCTCTCCAACAAATCTTTATTTCTCATCCAAACCTGATAAAGAGCTTTCCTTATTATATGATTTTTAAAAGCCCTATGGGCCTTTACCTTGTCATACCAAAGATAAGCATGCCACCCAAATATATTATCAAAGCCTTCCAAGTCCAAAACATCAGTGTTCTCCAATTTAAACCAATCCTTCAACCCTTTAATAGAATTAAAACCTTGCCCTAGATTTAACATATCTCCCCCCCCCTCTGGAAACCTGATACATGGTACAGTCCACTCTGGCATTGAGCCTGGGGTCAGAAGGGACCATAACGATGCAAGGAGGGGTGATGGGGAACTGGTAGGGTCCTTATACATTTGTGTGCGGCGCTTTTTCCTCTTCTGATAACTGGAGTTTCGTTTGTAAAGCGATACAGCAGTGCAGAAAGGATTGTGTGTGGAGACAGGATAGGGAGCGAAGCATAGTTGCTGAGCTTTCTCATCCTACATCCCCCCCCCGCCATAAGGAATGGTATGGCCCGGGCCTAAAAACCTTTTCCTGCCTGGAGCTGAAACTACTAAGAAGAGTTTAGGCCTTCCTCTTAACTGTTTTTTTGGCGATCTTTTCTGAGTGCGGTAAGAGTGCAGAGGCTGGGGCTAGGGAGCTTAATGGGGGCTGTCCCTGCTGTCGGTTCCTCCGGTGGTTGCACACAGGAAAACGGAGGACTGAGGTTAAGGAGGTTTTTGGTCGGCGCACAGTCTGTGACGCTGCCCTGCGATGAGCCTTTCTATTGGTTGTTGTTCAAAGCCTTCAGTTCTGTTGCTGGTGACACATAATGTGTGTGCCATTTTTTTTGGCCTTTATTCTATATTTTAGGCATGATAGGTGTTTTTTTTATTATTATTATTATGCCAGATCCTTCCTTGATGGTCATGTTACGCTGTGTCCTAAATTTGATGCGCTTTGGTCCAGCGGTTACGGAGAACATTGGTGTCTGCCACGCACACAATGGGAACATTTATATATATATATAGATTTATAAACTAACTAACTGGCATAAGAACATAAGAAGCACCCTTCTGCATTCAGCCTTCAGTCCAGCAAAGACAGAAGGTCCATCTAGTCTATGTTTTCCAAAATGGCCAACCTGGTGCTCTTGGAAAGCCCCAAAGCAGAACATTTTGTTTAATTGATTAAACTAGTTAGGGCAACAGCCTTCTCCCACTGTTGTTCCCCAGTGGCTGGTATTCAGAGACTTGTTGCTTCTGGAGGTCATCTAAAGGGCCCTCCAGACGTCCTTTTTATTGGGCATTTATGATTATTTGGGCACATGATGGTATTGGGGAGATTAGACGCAATCCTGCTTTCAATTCTGTTTTTACCCACAATATCTGGACGGCCACTGGCTCAGCCACATTTGGTTTAGCATGGAGTACACAATGTTAGTACAGCAAGAGGCCAAATCTGTGTACCTACAGAGGATTGACTCCATATGTTGCCGTATATTGTTGTTTTCTGCTGCTGTTTTATTATTTTATGAAAAGACTATAATTTTTTTTTAAAAAAAAATACTGTTTTCACCTGCAAAAGTTTTGGGGCTTTGTTTCTGATGAGTGCTGCAGCTCTGCCTAGAGAGGTGTGTTATAAAAAATTCTGTAACTGGGTCTGTCTCCAGAAGGGAGTCCGTAACCCCGGGAAGAGCGCTATTATTTAAGAGCCCCTTCCCGACAACGCAGCACAAAAACAAAGACAATACCAAGTCTCCCAAAGCAAGGTAGATGCCCCTTGTTTATTAGAAACTGTTGCAACAGGGTGTCTTGCAAGCAAAAGACCTAGAACAATGGAGCGCAAGCTCCTATATAGACTTTTGAAATTGCCCCCTCCAGCTCAAGACCACCCCTCCATACATCATACATACATCAGAATTACATCACAAATTGGGATGGTCAGAGGAGGTAACCTGAGAATTCTCACACCTGTGCCATCCCTCCTTGAACCCCTCCCAGACACACACTTCAGCAAAACAAAAGTGTTCATGGTTTCCTGTCCTGGGCAGGCAGGCAGGGCTAATGACCGTCCTTTGTTCTAGCCCGGGCCAAATCCATGGGAAATGGCCCATCAGAATGCCAGAGATTATCACTCAGGCAGAGGGCTGCTCACCTCCTTCCTCCTTGCAGAGAAACAGTTTGTCAGTTTGGGAGTGAAAAATGGTGTGAGGCCTGTTTTTCCTGTGTTTGCTTGGTGAAATTAATAATATATATTATATATATATAAATAAAAGACCCTAAATTCTTACAACAGGTGGTTACTTCAGGTTTTCTTTTGTGAAAAAAAATGTGTGTGTGTGTGTGTGTGTGAGAGAGAGAGAGAGAGAGAGAGAGAGAGATCTTCAAGTTTAAAAGCAAATAAAATTTGCCTGGAGGTCAAGCCTGCTTCCCTTCAGCCCCAGATATGTGGTTATTCAATGATGAAGGAAAGGTACCCTGCTCATGCCCATTTCATTATTATGATGTCACATATTATGACATCACTGAAAACTAAATAAAAAAATCCTTCCAGTAGCACCTTAGAGACCAACTAAGTTTGTTCTTGGTATGAGCTTTTGTGTGCATGCACACTTCTTCAGATAATCATTGGACTTTTCCCTCAACTGTCATCTGCAACAGCTATTCCTTCAGGCTGTAAGAGAGGGAGAGAGATGGGGCTACAGGCCTCTGGGTCTGTTCTGCTGGGAGACCACCTCCACCCTCACCATTCCAGCAGACAGAGAAGGGAGGGGCAGAGACAGGGCTGCATGGACTCTCCGTCCTTTCTGCTGAAAGAGTAGCAGCTTTTGGCTTCTTTTCTCATTGAAATCTTTCTGTTCCAGCTGGGTACTGTAATTTGCTTCCCACCCCCACCCCCCACCCCACCCCTTTTCCTTTTGTGTTATGTCCTTTAGCTTTCAGGCCTGAAGGCAGGGACCGTCTTATGGCTGACAGTTACAAGCTGCTCTGGGACCCCTTTTTGGCTGAATAGAGGGATAAAAATGGTTTAAATAAAATGAAAATTCTGGAACTGTGCCGTTTCAGGCTGCAGGTGAAAAGGGGTTGTAAGATTATATCTAAAATTGGAAAATTAGCATGTTAGGGGAAAGCTGGGCTTGAAGTCCTTCCCCCGACATCTAAACCCTCTTTAGGTGTTCACAGTGAAGACATGAATTGGGCAGCAGGGCGGCACGCCCAAGTCCTGACCTCCCCTCTCCTGACGGGAGACCAAGATGACCAATGGGGTGGAGCAACTCCCCTAGGAAGAAAGAACGCAGTGTTTGGAAATTTTTAGTTGAAGAAAATATGAGTAAGAGAAGATGCGATAGAAGTTGATGAAATTCTGCACCGTATGGAGAAAGCGGATAAAGTCCCCCCCCCCTTTCATCACACTAGAACTTGTGGGCACCCAGTGGAGCTTCAGGTGAGATAAAATTAAGCACATAGTTAAACTGTGGAACTCCCCCCCTCAGGAGGCCATGATGATGGCTACCAACTTGAATGACTGTAAAAGAGTCTTAGAACCATTCATGGAGGAGATGGCTACCCATGGCTCCTAGCCAGGGTGGTTCTCCTCTGCCTCCGCAGCTGGAGACAGCAATACTTCTGAATTCTGGTTGTTGGAAACCACAGGAGGGGGAGAGGGCTCTGGTGCTCGGATCCTGCTGGTGCAGGCATAGGCAAACTCGGCCCACCAGATGTTTTGGGACTACAACTCCCATCATCCCTAGCTAACAGGACCAGTGGTCAGAGATGATGGGAATTGTAGTCCCAAAACATCTGGAGGGCTGAGTTTGCCTATGCCTGTCCTGGTGGGCTTCCCATAATAGGCATCTGGTGGGCCACTGTGAGAAGAGGTCACTGGGCTAGATGGGGCATAGGCCTGATCCAGCAGACTCTTCTTATTAGTGTGAAGGTGTGAAGAGGGATTGTGAACGTGTTTGGCCAGTAAGTTGTTCTGCTTAGAAACCTCCCTGCACATCCTAAGCCCTGGTCTGAGCAGGCTTCCCAGTTGCCGTTTGGCTTCTAAGCATGTTTGGAGTGGGGAAAGGCCAGTGCACACACTTCTGTACCCCCTACACTTTATAGTTCTATAGAAGATAAACTCTGATCCTAAAGCTCCACTGTCTTGTAGCCAAACTCATAGAATAGAATCCTAGAGTTGGAAGAGACCCCAAGGGCCATCCAGTCCAACCCCCTGCCAAGCAGGAAACACCATCAAAGCATTCCTGACAGATGGCTGTCAAGCCTCTGCTTAAAGACCTCCAAAGAAGGAGACTCCACCACACTCCTTGGCAGCAAATTCCACTGTCAAACAGCTCTTACTGTCAGGAAGTTCTTCCTAATGTTTAGGTGGAATCTTCTTTCTTGTAGTTTGAATCCATTGCCCCATGTCCTGGAGCAGCAGAAAACAACCTTTCTCCCTCCTCTATATGACATCCTTTTATATATTTGAACATGGCTATCATATCACCCCTTAACCTTCTCTTCTCCAGGCTAAACATACCCAGCTCCCTAAGCCGTTCCTCATAAGGCATCGTTTCCAGGCCTTTGACCATTTTGGTTGCCCTCCTCTGGATTGTTCCAGCTTGTCAGTATGCCCTCCTCTGAACTGACACGTTCCAGCTTGTCAGTATCCTTCTTGAACTGTGGTGCCCAGACCACTGGACACACAGTGGTATTCCAGGTGAGGTCTGACCAGAGCGGCTAATACAGTGGTACTATTACTTCCCTTGATCTAGATTAGCTATACTCCTATTGATGCAGCCCAGAATTGCATTCAAGGCTTTTTTAGCTGCTGCATCACACTGTTGACTCATGTCAAGTTTGTCAACTACCAGGTGTCTCCTAGATCCTTTTCACATGTACTGCTCTCAAGCCAGGTGTCACCCATCCTGTATTTGTGCCTTTCATTTTTTTTGCCCAAGTGTAGTACTTTACATTTCTCCCTGTTAAAATTCATCTTGTTTGCTTTGGCCCAGTTCTCTAATCTGTTAAGGTCATTTTGAAGTGTGATCCTGTCCTCTGGGGTATTAGCCACCCCTCCCAATTTGGTGTCATCTGCAAACTTGATCAGGATGCCCTCAAGCCCATCATCCAAGTCATTGATAAAGATGTTGAATAAGACTGGGCCCAAGACAGAACCCTGTGGCACCCCACTAGTCACTTCTCTCCAGGATGAAGAGGAGCCGTACTCATTTGTGAGAAAGGCTTCAGGAGTAAACCCTGTGGAAAAATCAATACTTGCTGGCCTGCGGTGCATCTTCAGGAGAAGAAAGGCTAAGGAATAGACCCTACAAAAATCTGAAGTCCCTAAGATGGTGGGATGGCAACGTGCACCTCCTTCTGCCAACTCCTGCAGCAAAGCTGGTGCCAAACATCTTGCTCTGCTTTGCAAGGCTGAGGGGGGGGGGTCTTGTCATCTGGGCAGCCCAGGACCTCCATATACACTGCCCAGGCTTGTGCCCTGGGGAGGTCACTTCAGGGCTGCTAACACAAAAAAAACAACGTGGGAGGCAGCAGTTACAGTAAGCGCTGCAACTATTTGTCTTCACTCCCAAGGCACCCTCTTCCATGGTCTTCCAAGACGGACAGATGCCAGTCAATAGTTTTTATAACTGGGAGTTCTTTGTACAGGGGAGCAATCAGGGATGTCACCCCACCCCCTGCTTGCAGTCTGAAGTAGTATGATCCATGAATAGCTTTACCAAATGTTAAACTGGTTGTCTGGACAGGTGTTGCTTTGAACACCTCATTCTTGTGTGCAAGGCAATTTGGTGCAGGCATGTCTTGTTGGGTGTCACGCACCACGATCCTGCACAATCTGTGTGTGAAACAGCCTGCAAAGCGAGCCTTGCATGTTGGCAGATCCTATTAATGTTGTGCAGGGTTCATATCCAGATTTTTGGTTCCATGTGGTCTGTCCAGAAAAAGCTAAGCAAACTGCCAAGGAACAGGAGGGGAGGGGAGGGGAGGATCTGTGGGTGGGTGGGGGAGATTCAGCTGTCATGTGTCTGCTGCTGCAGGAAAGTTGGCATTAGATAAACCAGCTGGCCCTTTCTGCCATCACCCTGGCTCTTTCAGCACTCTGGCAGCATCCGCTGCTGGGCAGCCGTCCACCATCTCCTTGCAAAGCAGCCAAACCCAGGCTGTCCCCTTGGCTTTTGCCCCCAAACTGCTGCTGCTAAATCAACATCCCTTCCGCCCTGGAGACCAGAGGCGCTGTGACAAGAGACACTCTGATCCTTTCCATTGGCCTTTCTTTGATGTGTGTTGCAGACTGGGGAGAAACCGGAGGGAGAGCTAGACCTGGAAGCTGGATTTGGGCATCAAGATCAGAGGAGGGATTGCTGAGAGGAGCAGAGGCAGGAAAGAGGACTTTCCTAAGTGATGCTAGGGGACACATTGTCCTTCCTTCCTTCCTTCCTTCCTTCCTTCCTTCCTTCCGTCCGTCCTGAAGAGGCACCACATTGCTGAGCTATGCCAGGTCTGATGGGAACCTTAGTAGTGCACTAGGTATAATAGTTGATGGGGAAAGAATGGGCACTCGTGGGCGACCGACTGGCTTTGTTCCAAGGATCTGGAATGTGTCAGTTGCCTGTCAGAGTGGAGGCTGGACTCCTATCTGCCAGATTTGGCAGAATTGCTAAGAGGTTTTTAGGGAGAAGCGTGTTTTGTTTTTTTTTAACCGATGTGCTGATTTGGAGCTAGCACTTTCTGCCTTTATGCTTTCTTCTGTGCCCATATTTAGAAGCTCCATCTCCTTTGGAGGAGAAAGCACCAAAGGCTTGCAGTGCCTTTGTAAAAAAATTATTTATCTATAAACGTGAAGGTTGATCAGACATTTTAGGAAGCAGGGAAGCAAGCACGCAGGCAGATTGGTTTCCAAGTCGCCACTTGGGCAAAATGTGTAGATTTGTAGGTCTGGCACTTCCAAATGCAGCCACACCATAACAGCATTATGACAGCTGCAATTTTAATTTTTAAATTTCCTTTCCTAATGATCTGTAGCTTGGAATTTGCCTTTGCACAGCTGTCTAACACTGTGGCACAGAATAACATTGCTTCCCTAAGTTTATTTGAAAGTAAGTGGCATTGAACTCATTGGGGTTTCCTTCTGAGAAAACGTGTGGCAAAGTTAATCTCATTTTTTCCTTTTCCTTTTTTTCTTGTGATTCTTTCTGATTTAATCCTCCTCAGTCAATACCTTTTCCTAAACAACGAGGAACCTTAGTGACAATTTCCAGAAGGGTAGCTGTCTTAGTCTGTTCCAGCAAAAGCAGCAAAAGCAAGTGGTTAGAGTGCTGCACTAGGCCCCGAGAGACCAGTGTTCGAATCCCTGCTCTGCCATGAAGCTCTTTGGGTGACCTTGAGCCAGTCACTCTCCACCTAACCGACATCACAGGGTTGTTGTGAGGAGAAAATGAGGGAAAGAATTCCTCCAGCTCCCTGGAGGAAAACTGGGGTGTGAATAAATACACAGAGGGTCGTTATTTCCCTGCAGGCAAATTTGAGGTCTAGCACTTGTTATTGTAGAAATGAATCCCTGCTGGTAAACCGAGGTGGTTTTTTAAAATAAAAAAATGTGATGAACTTTATTTATTTTTAAAAAGAACAAGTTATTTGTTGGGGGGGGGGGAGATGTAGAGGAGAGCTTCTAAAAACAGGCATTCCCAGACAACAACAGGATGATAAAAGCAAGGAAGGAAAACCCTGGGCTGGTGGTGATATTGTGAGGCAAATTTATTAGCATTTCAAAGTCCCAACCGTACAATGGAGGCCCAGTTGGCAGAGTTCGCAAGGTGGTGATGAAGACCTCACAGCTTAGCTAGCTTCCTTTGGCATTTGTGCTGACAAACTGTTCAAAGGGAAGCTTATTGCCTCTGCAGCTTCATAAGGGAAGGTTCTTACTTAACATTTGGTGCTCAAAGTGTGTATGTGATTCTCTCTTCCACCCTTGATCCTGAGTGGAGGAAATGTTTGAAAAGTTAGGTAGCTTATACACACATTTTGCAATTGGTTATCCAGCCGGTAGCTTTGCGGTTTCATTGTCATCATTTGCAGTGGTTAAATGATCAGCTGGAAAGGCCTCACTATTCCTTTAGCACTTCCAGGAATCATTTGCATTTTAAGAGCCCACAACCCAGCTAACATTCAATCCCATTGCTTTCAATGGTAGCACTGATTAATGTGCTTAAATCTCTCCCATTGAAACCAATGAGATTTAAACAGTGCTTCCCCCCCCCGACAGGATAGTGCACCCTTTCAACTACAAAGTGATTTAAAAACAAAAAACACATCATGTTAGGTCCAGAGGACAAATGTGAAAGTTTACAAATTCCCATTCCCAGTTTACAAATTATAATTCTCTGTAAGTGGCAAAAGAAGGGACGCAGGTGGCGCTGTGGTCTAAACCACTGAACCTAGGGCTTGCCGATCAGAAGGCTGGTGGTTCGAATCCCCGTGATGGGGTGAGCTCCCGTTGCTCGGTCCCTGCTCCTGCCAACCTAGCAGTTCGAAAGCACAAAGTTTGTAAATCAAGAAAATCTTTAATAATAATAAAATTTTTAAAAGAAAGCACAAAGTGCAAGTAGTTAAACAGGTGCCGCTCCAGCGGAAAGGTAAACGCCGTTTCCATGTGCTGCTTTGGTTCGCCAGAAGCGGCTCAGTCATGCTGGTCACATGACCCAGAAGCTGTACGCCGGCTCCCTCGGCCAGTAACGCGAGATGAGCACCACCAGAGTCGTCCGCGACTGGACTTAAACGGTCAGGGGTCCCTTTACCTTTACAAGTGGCAAACAGAGGCAGCAAGAGACCACATGATTCTAGGGTGCCACAGGAACAGCATCAAGTCGAGTGAACACTTTATACAACCCCTGAGTGGTTTCAAATGCCTTATTCCATTGCTGGAGACATTTGCTACATGGCAGCAAGTTTGTTAGGATTGGTAGAATAAAGATTTAGCAAGATCAAACTCTTGGGCCAACTGAATTGCACTGAACCATACTTTCAGAACAACTCTATGCATATTTTCTTAGAAAGAAACCTGACTGAGATCAAATTGTAAGTTTAGGGTGCACTCCACTGTATGCTCCACTGAACACAGTGGGACTTGGCTCAGTAACAGTACGTAGGATTCTGTTGCAAGTCCCTCTGAAATTAATGAAACCAGACCCATTGCTTGCAGTGGGACCCAAAGCTCAATCCTAAGCCCCACCACATTCAATTGGGCCTGCTCCCAAGCATAGGTTTACTGCCTTAGTTCTTGGAAGCCCCTCCATTGATTAGGCTCTTTCCTCTCTGCTTGCATCACGCAGGTCACAACCACAAGGCAGAAAAGAAACTCCGGCTTGGTGTGTTGTAAACAATGCAGGAGAAGGAAGAGGCCCCTGCGCCAGGCACGCTGCCATGGCTTTCCAGGGACAAGGTGTTTCCTGCGATTCCGCCAAGGGCACGACATTCCGTCTCCAGGAATTGGTCTGGAGCTGCATGTGGTTTGCTGCATTTGTGTGTGTACAACAGGGTGGGTGGTGTTTCTTTAGGTGATGGTGTTGCTATTGCCTACATTCACACAATAAAAGGATGCACACTGTGCAGGAAGTGTATAGAGAGAAGGTTTTCTTCCTATCCCATAATACGAGGGGTCATCCAATGAAACTGAATGGTGGGAGATTTGGGGCAGACAAAGGGAATCTCAGTGCAGTTAAAACTATGGTGTTTGCTGTCACAAGATTTGGGGCTGGTCACCAACTTGGCTAACTCTCAAAACAAAATAAAAAATAAAAAAATCCTTCCAGTAGCACCTTAGAGACCAACTAAGTTTTTTCTTGGTAAGAGCTTTTGTGTGCATGCACAGTGCACACTTCTTCGTGTGCATGCACACAAAAGCTCATACCAAGAACAAACTTATACAGAGTGAGGAGCATTGGTTCATCTAGCTCAATACTGCCTACACTGGCTGGCAGCGGCTCTCCAGGGTTTCAGACAGGGAGCCTCTCCCAGCCCTACCTGCAGATGCCAGGGGTTGAACCTGGACCTTCTGCATGCCAGGCAAGTGCACTGCTACTGAGCGATGGCCCTTCCCCAATGCCTACACTTGCCTGTGCTCATACTTTCTCAGTACAGTGGTACCTCGGGTTACAGATGCTTCAGGTTACATTCTCCGCTAACCCAGAAATAACGCTTCAGGTTAAGAACTTTGCTTCAGGATAAGAACAGAAATTGTGCTCTGGCGGCGCAGCAGCAGCGGGAGGCCCCATTAGCTAAAGTGGTGCTTCAGGTTAAGAACAGTTTCAGGTTAAGAACGGACTTCTAGAACGAATTAAGTTCTTAACCCGAGGTACCACTGTACTGTACAGAGCAATTTTTAAGGGAGAGGGAATTTTTGCTCCCTCCGAATCAGCTCAGTTTTCTAACTCGTGTTTGGCATAACCCAAGAGTTCATCCTCTGAATGTCAGACCTGCGGTTTTGAGTTTTAAGGTTGCATGGGACAGATTCTCACACTGGGGATGGATCCATGCAGGGCTGTCTTAAGCATATCCGGCGCCGTGGTGTAAAGATCCCTGTGGCACCCCACTCCCCGTTTCCCAGAGTTGTTGACCTTTTCCAAAACCTCTGCGGGGACCGCTGTCCTCCCGCAGGGGCTTGGGAAGGAAGTTACACGCCCGCCAGCCATATAGTTGATGAGGCGCAGCTGGCGGGCGTGCAGGAGGGAAAGGGGAGGCAGCTGGCAAAGCCGCGCAGCTCCCCCACTTGCTGGGGTGCCCCTGAGAGGCTGGCGCCCTGGCGCAACGCGCCAGTAAGCCCAATGGGAAAGAGGGCTCTGGATCCATGTCTTTACACAAGGTTGTGTCAGGAGAAGTTTTAGCATGCATATTTGAAGCATCCGTAAGGAATGTTGCTTCAGGGGTGAACTTTGCCCCTTGGAACCATTTTGCCCCCTAGTGGTTGGCCGTTTTTGAATTCATTGTCATAGTTCTCCAACCCCCTATTGCCAGCCCCACTCCCAGCAGTGGGCAAGCAGGGGTCCCGCTCTCCCCATCAAAGCTGCAGCTGTGGAACTCTGAGCATCACCAGAGCTCTTCAAGGAAAGAACCGAACAAGCCTTTTCCTGGCCACAATGCATTGATGCTCCTATGAGGATAAGTGCTCTCCAGGGTTTCAGGCGGGAGTCTCTCCTCTTAGGCCTACCTGGAGATGCCAGGGATCAAACAATACCAAGTGCAAGGGATTCCCTTACAGCAGTGATTCCAAATTAGGTAAGTACTGCAGACCCATGGTTTTTCAAAAGCCAAGCCATGGATGCCCTACTTTTGAAATTTTTGATATCTCTGTGATAGTCTTTGTTATGCAAATGGTGCCACAGATGGCTGCAAGGAATGTGGCACTCAGGCTGGAAAAGAGTCCTTGCCCCTTGTTCAGAATATACGTCTGTGCTCAAATCTGCACTCCGCCAGAAAGCTCACTGATTGACCTTGAGCAGCCTAGCCCTACCTTACAGGATTGTTGTGAGGATAAACTTAGGAGGGACAAACTAAGCATACAGCCCTGAACTCCATGCAGGAAGAGCATTGTAACAATACTTTAAATAAAAGAAATAATTCAGGCTTGCCCATAAAAATTGCCCTACAGATGCAATGATGATGATAAGAAGAAGACACATACTTGTTGTTTAGTTGTTTAGTTGTGTCTGACCCCATAGACCAGAGCATGCCAGGCACTCCGGTCTTCCACTGCCTCCCGCAGTTTGGTGAGACTCATGTTGGTAGCCTCGAGAACACCGCCCAACCATCTTATCTTCTGTTGTCCCTTTCTCCTTGTGCCCTCCATCTTTCCCAACGTCAGGGTCTTTTCCAGGGAGTCTTCTCTTCTCATGAGGTGGCCAAAGTATTGGAGCCTCAGCTTCAGGATCTGTCCTTCCAGTGAGCACTCAGGGCTGATTTCTTTAAGGATGGATAAGTTTGACCTTTTTGCAGTCCATTGGGACTCTCAAGAGTCTCCTCCAGCACCATAATTCAAAAGCATACTAGGAAGCCCCATTGAGAACAGTAGTGCTTACTTCCAAGGAAACATGCAGACCTTTGCTCTGCAGGTTATTCCCAATTTATAAACTAGTGAACTGAAAATGAGCGACTTCTCCAAGACTACCCAGGAAAACCATGATAAATGGATTAGCCAGGATTTAATTTTAGGCATTCCAAACAATGCCTTTCAACCAGGCCACTTCCGAATGCTATCCCAGGAGAAGGAACTGTTTGCAAGCAGCACTGGATTAAACAGTTTTGCCAAGGACATCTTGAGAGCATCCACAGTGTAGCCTTTCAACTTCCCAGCTATCCAAAATATTTGGAACCCATCAAGCTTCCTGGTTTTGCCTTTCAAAATGGGCTCCACCTCTGGGACCTCCATTGTCTTGAGATGCCCAAGGGCGGCTTAAGCTGTTGTTTTCTAATGGCATTTTATCAGGAGTAGTTACTTTCCTAATGATGTTGTTTTGTTCTTGTGTAAGATTTCCAGGTTGGATTCCTTTGTGCAAATCTTGGAAAGGTCCTGGCCAGATTTTCTCCCCCCCCCCCACTGCCCGGCTTTGTTTCTGTTTACTTGGCTTAAATCCTCTGCAGCCTTGCCAGCAGAATCTGGTGTCTATTGCATCTCCAGGCAAGGCTAACTTTTCCCGCATGTGCTCTGACGTTTTGGGCTGGGACTTGGAGTCCTTGGGTGTGTGTTGCATGCAGCTGTGTGTGTCATGTGGTATGGCATGCTTTAAACTTGAACATTCCCCTGGCCCTGGCCCTTTTTTTGAGCAAAGATGTGCAGCAAACAGACATTTCCAAACAAACATTTATACATTGCTTTTCCAATACAGGAATCTCTCAAGGCAGTTAACAACAAAATGTTTTTTTAAAAAGTTACTGTCAGGACAGAGGATATTAGGGGTGGGAATGAGAAAGTATGAAGAATTTATCAGCTTTGCCTAAAATTTCAGGAGCAAACGTCCCAGGAACAACTAATGTGACAAGTCATCCATGGAGATTGTGGTTTCCTGCTCTTAATCATCTTCTGGCTCCTCTTTAATTGCATTGCAGAGTTTACTGTAGATTAAAGAATGCGCAATCGTGTTATCAGGCCAGTTTGCGCTGGGGAAGGAGCATGTAATGTTTTACATTACACAAGACTTTTCATCAGGCAGAAAAAAGAAACCTCCATGCCTAGCTCCTCAAACCCTCCTCTTCAGCCCCATTCTGCCTGAATCCAGGAATTCCCACCATCCCTTACCATTGGTCATGCTAGCTGGGGGGTGAAGGGACAACATCTGCAGGACTACAGTTCTTTCACACTTTCCCTGCAACAGAAGCTAGTGTGACAAAAGAGATAATGATAACAATACGTGTCATCCACATCATATCATGTTCCGGGATAAGCTAACTGTGGTTCTTGGGACAGTGTGATTTTTTTGTATTTGCCCATACTGTAGTTAGTAAAACATGCAGAACACACACACACACAAAATATATATACTGAGGATATTTGCAAATAATCAAGTCAACATGCTGGCATGGTCATTTCAGCCAATGAAAATGAGCGGTGGTGCAGGATAACATCTCTTTGAAAAACAACCAGAAAGCCAGATTAAAATCAAAGACTTTGGTATTCTGATTTAAAATCTGCATGACTTCAGCCCATTAGCCCCATTTGGGTTTGGATTTTGTTTCCCAATGCCAAGAGTGGCTGGGGAAACCCAGCCAGATGGGTGGGGGTATAAATAATAAATTGTTATTATTTCAAACTTTTTAAAATTAGTATGCAAATTAGTATGTTAACAAATATAAAATATAAAAGAAATATAAAAGAAACAGTATGCCACAACGTGTAGCCAAAAGAAGATTAAATTCAAGAAAAGTGCCAGGTTGACAAAGGTTGGTTCATGCTTATACTGCACTATTTGGGGAAATAACTTGCAGACAGGAGGCACAATAATATAACATAATATTGGGGCGAAGAATTAAAGGTCCCCTTTGTATGTTCTTTGCAGTATTGGGAGTGGGACCTTTGCACATTTCCTTTCCCAGCCAAAGTTCACTAACAGCTTTTGCCGGGTTTTAAAGTTGCCAGTGGGGCGGCTGATTTTGGGAGAACATTTTTAGCGCTGCAATCATTCTGCTCCAATATATATTTATAAACTCAGATGGTTTTGTTTTTTTAAGTCTAAAGATATCCTGTTTATAAGGGATAGGTAATTGTTTGCATATAAATCTTCTATATTTGGCGTTAAGTAAATACCGAGCTATTTAATTGGTTTTAACTGTTCAGTTTGGCTGAAGGAGCTTTGATGTTGATCATCCTTCAACTTGCAGTGGTGGAGAATCTGAAGCTGGCAGCGTGGCTGATCTTGTTTTCTTCTCCTTTGATCCTTACCGAGGCATTTTGCAAACCGAAAATGAAAATTATTTAGCATGTTTATCCCTCCTTAATTCCAAAGAGCTCATATAAGTTTGTTAGGCTAGCAACAAATGTCATTCCTACTCTGGATGCCATGATGCCACCTAAAGACACTGGCATTTCAGGAGGCCGATGGACTAACTCAGCTGCCACTCACCTTGCTGCCCTCCAGATGTTTTGGGCTACAAATCCTATCAGTCCTGGTTTATGGGAGTTGTAGCCAAAACTTCTGGAAGGCACCTGGTTGATGAAGGCTAGCCTAACTACAGATGTGCTATTTGCAGGGTGGCATAGGCAGGGCAGTGTTGCAATCCTGGCTTCCCAATGCCAAGGGTGGCTTCTGGTTGCCAGTAGGGGGAGAGGCAAGGCGTGGGAGCTCAGCAAGTTGTGTGTGCCGGGGCAGAGCTAATACAACACTCCTGCTGCTGCTATTTTGAGGCTGGCTGAAAACCAGCCAGATGGGCGGGGTATAAATAATAAATAATAATTATTATTATTATTCCCTGGCAATTGTGCATTGGCAAGGGCATGATTTTCACTTGCCACGGGGTGCAATGCAACTAGGAGGGCAATGTGTAGCTTCTTGCCTTAGACCTGCAAAACCCGGAGCCAGCTCTACCTGTTGAATACAGGCTGCAGCAGCATGCCAGCCCTCAGTCCAATCAAAGGGCACCACCGGACTATCTGTATTTTGCAGGAGATTCAAGCACATACTGGGAAATGTAGGTTTCCTCAATTAAAGCAGATTAAAGCACATTCATCCTAGTGCAACAAATCCATTTTTTAAAAGCCCAGGTGTTCTGTGGCTTGCAAATTGTGAATATAAACATCCCACAAGCAAATCAGGATAGATGCTCAAATAAAGACCAGATATAATCTAACCTCCGTGTAAGCTTTGTGCAAGCAAAACAGGATGAATGTGCAATAAGCAGGTCATCTGGAGGAGTCCCTAGAGAGGAAAATGGTGGGAGCCTCAAATAAATTCATCTGGTCCTCAGTTTAAGAATCCATCTCCAGAATCCAGGTGATTCCAGATTTTGATAATCTACATTACTTCATGAATTACCCAAGAACATTTGTTTACCAAGTTTTTGCCAGAGGCACTGCATCCAGATGTCTGCCACAGCCAGTGGCGGAGTAAGGCTCCGCGGTACCCGGGGCGGCAAAGGAAACGCCCCGGGGGCGGGACGTCGTGACATCACATTGTGACGTCATGACGCTCCGCCCCCAGGGCGGTTCCGGGGGTGCCGGCGCCGCTTCTGCAGCCTTCTTTTAAGCCGAAGAGCTCGCTTTTAAGCTCTCCGGCTCAAAAGGAGGCTGTAGAAGCGGCGATCCGATGCGCTGCCGCTCCCAGGGTGACGGAGGGAGCGGCAGCGCGTGGGAATGGTGGGAGGGGCTGCCTCTTGCCGCCCCCACCCGCCGCTTCTCGCCCCTGTCGCCCGGGGGCGTACCGCCCCCACCGCACCCCCCTAGCGACGCCCCTGGCCACAGCCACCTTCCTGTTGCTCCCAGCGATGCTCCAGATTGGGGCTCTGCCAATGTAAGATTCGAGGGGACAGTTTTGCTTAGGAGGAACAAGACACTGGATTGTTGTTGTTTTTGGTCTGGTGGCACACAGCATCCATGCTGTGCAAGTCCTGCATTCAGTGTCTCATCACTGTTAATGGCCTGCCAACCCATGGGTAGAATTGGCAGCTGTGGAAGTGGAGTCAGGAAAGAGCAGTTTGTGTGTGAGAGGGAGGACTGCATTTTTTGGAAAAGAGAGTGCAATTTTCCATCCCCCAGAGGAGAAGATTTATTTAATGCTTCCCTATTGGCCCAAGCTGCTTCCTCCAGCACCTGGTTTTGCTATGGTTGTTCAGCGGGAGGTGGTGAGGATGTGTTCCAAAGAGATGCATTCTCCCACTCTCCTGGTTCCTGAGATTTTTTTGTGTTAATAAAGAACCCCTCATGTGTGTGTGTGTGTGTGTGTGTGTCTGTCTGAGGTTCCTGCATCTCCATCCCCTCACAGCCATTTCTGCAAAAACACCCAGGAAGGACAGTAGCCTTCTGCTAAAAGGGGCGCAGAGAACTGAATGCAGCAAAAGGCAAGCAGGCTGCCAGCTCATCATCTGGTTTGCACTTCCCCAGGCACAACAAGGAGCATAAATCCAGCCTGTCATGGCCCTGGCTGGAAACAGTGGCTTTCCTTGGCCTCATAAAGAGCCAGCAGATGTAGCAAGCGTGCTTGGAGAGCAAGCGGGTGCCCACCCAGTGGACTAGGAAACATCTCTTCAGACAATGTTCCCATTTTAAAAAGAGGTGCCGAGTGCCCTGCAACACCACATAGGAACGTGCAGAAAGTGGTAAGGGAAGCAAGAAGTATGGGGCGTGCGGGGTGTTCCTCTTCTCTTGCTTAGTCAGTCATGCTGGCTGGTGCCCTTAGGGCAGAAAGCTGGGAGGCCCAGGCTGGGTGGAGCCAGAGCCAAGGGCAGGCAGAGGTAGAGCCTATGACAAACAGAGCTAACTGAAAATAATAATAATAATAATAATAATAATAATAATAATAATAATAATAATTAATAATATTTTATACCCCCACCCATCTGGCTGGGTTCCCCAGCCACTCTGGGCGGCTTCCAACAAATATTAAAATACAGTGGTACCTCAGGTTACATACGCTTCAGGTTACATACTCCGCTAACCCAGAAATAACACTTCAGGTTAAGAACTTTGCTTCAGGATAAGAACAGAAATCGTGCTCTGGTGGCGCAGCGGCAGCGGGAGGTCCCATTAGCTAAAGTGGTGCTTCAGGTTAAGAACAGTTTCAGGTTAAGAACGGACCTCCGGAACAAATTAAGTATGTAACCAGAGGTACCACTGTACAATAGTCTGTTAAACATTAAAAGCTTCCCTAAACAGGGCTGCCTTCAGATGTCTTCTAAGAGTTTGGTAGTTGTTTTTCTCTTTGACATCTGGTGGGAGGGTATTCCACAGGGCAGGTGCCACTACCAAGAAGGCCCTCTACCTGGTTCCCTGTAAGAAGATGGGTGCAAAACAGTCACAGCTAGACTGGTGACTGGGAGCGGCTGCCGAGACCACATAACACCCATCTTGAAAGACTTACATTGGCTCCCAGTACGTTTCCAGCACAATTCAAAGTGTTGGTGCTGACCTTTAAAGCCCTAAATGGCCTCAGTCCAGTATACCTGAAGGAGCGTCTCCAGCCCCATCGTTCTGCCAAGACACTGAGGTCCAGCACTGAGGGCCTTCTGGTGGTTCCCCCCGCTTCCCTTTGCACATTTTTCTCTGGCTTGTGCATGCACAACATGGACCAGGCAGCATAACTAGTATTAATTTTGAATGGGTGACAGGCATGAACACAGTAGCACCCAAAGTGTTCACTGGTAGGTGAGCATTAGAGGATGAAGTTCAGGATCCCACAATCATGGGACCTGCAAGCATTAACAGGGGGTGGGGCACAAAAAAAGCGAGCCATGGTATTTGGAATGGTGTGTGCTTCCTCCCCTCCAAAGAAATAAGCAGAGGTACTCTTGAATATCCCATCAGGCCCTGCAGCATTTTGGCTTGGCACCAGAGAGAGAGAGGGGCATCCTCTGTAGCTGCATTGGAACTCCATCCTGAGGCAAGGCTGCCATGCTCTCTGGCTTTAACAGACTTTTTCCTGGTTCACAAATAATTCTGTAAGTCTGGTGTGCAGAACCTGCAGCCCTCCAGATGTTGCAGACTACAACTCCCGGCATCCCTGGTCATTGCCCAAGCTTGGAGGACCAAGGTCCCCCACCCACACCTGCTTTGTGCCATGGTTTGTTTAACAAACAGCCACAAGCTGTACCAAAGGCAATCAGATAAACCATGGCTTGTTTCTCCTGAGGTTTGTTTGTTTTTCAGCTGCTCTTGCCCTGTGTGCTTCATACAGGGTGGCCCAAAATTAGGTATACAGAAGTAGGTACACAGTTAAATCACTGAAATTCATCACGACAGATTATATGGGTGCACATAACTGGCACACAGCAAAGTGGCAGTTGGAAAGAACAGCCAAGTCAGACGAAAGGATTATTTTTCTCTACTGATATTGTGAATGATGATAGCGAACTTGAGTCAAGAACAAAGAAAGTGGATTCTAAAGCAGTGTACTTACTTTGGGGGCACGCTGTAGTTTTAGGTGAGAATCTGGGGTGGCCAAACAAATAATGGTTAAGGAAAAGTGCTGGGTTCACCCACCATGGGAAAATCATACATAAAACAAACCAAGTTTTGTAAGCAAACGACAAAACAATGGTGATAATTTAATGACAGTAAATAAGGCTTAGTTAAGCTGCTGAGGTGACACATAATGCTAAACCTGTGAGGCCCAGGTTAATGTTGTGTTGTTGTTTAAGAAAAATAAGCCACCTTTCACTTTTTAAGTTAAACTAGGATATAAAACGTCGTAACTGAATTCATGTTTATGCAGCCCCGGCTTATGGCCGACTGCAAAAGTCTCCCAATTATTCCACTCTGTCCTGCTCACTTCATGACCACTCATTCCTAGTCAGACATTCCCACCTAAACACATCAGTATTTCCTCCCTCAGCAAATCAGGTTTGGGGCTGGAAGTGGTTAGTGGAGTCACTGCTTGACTCTGGTTTGAACAAACCACAGTGGCCGCTATCTCCCTGCAGACACGCTGCTACCTAGGCTCACATTGCCCTGTCTCAGCCACTTCCGAAAGCTCCTGGGTCCGCTTCCCTCTGCTGTCTCCTCCCTATTAATTGGCTCCATTGCTGATCTGTTCTTACTGTCAAGTAATTCAGCGAAAATCTCTATTAAATATTCAGGAAAAGTCAGAAGCCCAATGTAACTTCGTTTATTCAACAGCTCACTCCCATATTAAAACAAGAACACACTCTGAAAGCCCCAACAAGAACTGCCAGTTGGCAGTTGACAGAGCTTGCCATTAGAACTTTCGTCCACCTACGCTTCTACGATTGGTTAGAATCATAACATGTGTTAAACCCAATACATAACACTCCTCCCCCCAACTTCCTAACAAAAGGAACAAACATAGTCATCAAAGTGTGCTGGCCTTTTCCGCTCCCGCTGGGACCGTCGTGGTTCCTGTGCCCGAATGGGTGACCCAGGAAGTTCCTCCGGTACCTGCGGTCTAAGTGGGGAGGCCAGCTCTGAAGGAGTCATGGCCAATGGACTCTGGCCTGAAGTCACCTTGCTGGGGTAACTCGGTCACCGGCAACCCATCCGGGTCAAGGCCCGTAGAGTCCCATTTGCGCTGAAACCCAGGATCGATGAGGAGCTTGATCGCTTAGTCGCACAAGGGGTCTTAGAGCCGGTAGATTCGGGAACCTGGGAAACCCCAATTGTCACACCGGTTAAGCCGGACGGCTCAGTCCGTATTTGTGGTGATTACAAATGCACCCTGAACCGGGCCTTACAGGACCACGCATACCCGGTTCCAGTAGTGAACCACGTGTTAGCGACCCTGGCTGGGGCCAAGATTTTCGGGAAGTTAGATTTAGCGCAAGCTTATCAGCAGCTGCCCGTTGATGAGGCCACCGCAGACGCCCAGACAATCGTGACTCACAGGGGTGCTTTCAGGGTCAAACGCCTACAGTTTGGAGTTTGCGTGGCCCCAGGGTTATTTCAGAGCCTAATGGACCGTCTCCTTAAAGGCATCCCCGGAGTCACACCGTTTTTCGATGATGTGCTGATTGCCGCATCATCAAAAGAGGACTTTACCGCCAGATTACGGACAGTGCTCCAACGCTTCCAGGCAGCAGGACTTAAAGTAAAGCAGAAAAAGTGCCTGTTGGGAGTTAGCAGTGTGGATTTCCTGGGGTTCCGGGTTGACGCGGACGGCCTGCATCCAGCAGAGGACAAAGTGCGCGCCATTTGCGATGCCCCAGACCCAAAGAACAAGGCAGAGTTACAAGCCTTCTTGGGACTTCTTAATTTTTACCATGCATTCCTGCCACACAAGGCAGCCGTAGCTGAGCCTTTGCACAGGCTCCTGGACAAAAAAGCACCATGGGTCTGGGGCCCTCGACAGGCCAAGGCTTTCCGAGGGGTCAAAGACTTGCTTGTGTCCAACTCAGTGTTGGCACACTTCGACGAAAAGCTTCCGGTGGTGTTGGCTTGCGATGCTTCCCCTTATGGAGTGGGCGCAGTACTGGGCCACCAGCTCCCAGATGGGAGGGAAGTTCCAGTGGCTTACTTCTCCCAAACTCTCACGTCGGCAGAGCGCAACTACTCCCAGATCGACAAGGAGGGTTTGGCAATAGTTAAAGGAGTCAAAAAGTTTCATGACTTCCTTTATGGTCGGCCTTTCACAATCATTACAGACCACAAGCCACTCCTGGGACTCTTTGCGCCCGACCGCCAGACACCCCAGATGCTTTCGCCACGAGTATTGCGCTGGTCCATTTTCCTGGCCGGGTACCAATACTCACTACAGCACCGACCTGGGAAAGCCATGGGTCACGCAGACGCGCTCAGCCGCTTGCCACTGCCGGAGAGCGGCCCTGACCCTGCTCCTGCCCACCAGATCCTGCGGCTGGAAGACTTACCTGACCAGCCCCTGCATGTGAAGGACATTGCCGCCGCAACCGCGAAGGACAGACTATTGGCCCGCGTCTCGGACTGGGTGGGGAGGGGGTGGCCCGGGAAGCCGGGTCCAGAATTTTCATGTTACACAGCCCGCAAAGACGAGCTGTCTACTCACCGAGGATGCGTGTTATGGGGTAGCCGTGTTATAGTCCCCACCCCGTTAAGAAAAAAAGTCTTAGAAGGGCTGCATGTGTCTCACCCGGGAATTGTCCGGATGAAGGCATTGGCCCGTAGCTATGTGTGGTGGCCAGGCATAGATGCGGAGATAGAGGGTTGGGTGAAACGTTGCGAGCCCTGCCAGGTCTCCCGGCCGGATCCACCCAAGGCTCCAGTACAGTCCTGGGAGTCCACACAGTCCCCATGGTCCCGGGTGCACGTGGACTTCGCGGGGCCTTTTCAGGGCCAACACTTCCTAATAGTGGTCGACTCTCAGTCCAAGTGGCTAGAGGTGGTGCCGACCTCAACCGTGTCCACGAGAGCAACTATAAACGCGCTTAGGAAGCTATTTGCAACACATGGCTTGCCAGACACACTGGTGAGTGATAATGGGACTGCTTTTACTTCGGCGGAATTCAAAGAATTTGTAACAAAGAATGGAATCCGCCACATTCGTTCCGCTCCTTTTCACCCAGCCACTAATGGCCAAGCTGAACGCATGGTCCGTACTACCAAAGACGCACTTAGGCGCATAGTGCATGGTGACTGGACTCTCCGGTTAGCGGAGTTCTTATTGGCCCAACACACCACTCCAAGCGCAGTGACCGGCCGGAGCCCAGCGGAGTTGCTTATGGGAAGGAGGCTCACTACCCTACTTGATCGTATGCACCCCGCCCGGGCTCTTGAGCAACGGCCATCGACTATGGTGTGGGGGGCTCCTAGAGGGTTCTTCCCGGGGGGGTTGCACTGTGGGGTTCAGCCGTAGGCAAATCGGGGGTCCGTTGTACAGGCCCAGGGTTCCATCAAAGACTGATGGAAACTCCTGGCAGATTGATTCGAATTCTGCCCCTGGGGAAATCTGATTAAGCCCTGAAATGCTTAAGCCTAATGGCCCGAACCATGCTAGGCCTAGAAGGCTAGTGAATGGGCCTTTAGTTATGATGAGGTTCAAATTCTTGGTGTACTTCTTAAACTGGACCTTGAAGGTGCCCATACCCTTTAGCTGTATTCTTTTCCTCTGGAAGTCCCGCAGCACTATGGGGGCCGGGCGGAGAGGAGGACCGCCGTCAGGACAAAGCTCTTTCAGAGTCTTAGCAGATATTATGGAGTAGGATGAGCCGGTATCCAACTCCATAGTACACGGGGATCCCTCTATCTTGAGTCGCACCCTAAGCTTATTGGGCCCCGGGGACGGAAGTTGCAGTACCCTGGCTGAAGAGGTGGACTGTAACTCCTCCTCTATGTAGGCCTCATGGACACGTTGCTTGGGTCGTGCTCCGAAGGTCTTGGAGCGGCAGACTCGACCAATGTGCCCAGTTTTCCCACAGCGGCGACATGTGGCATTCCGAAACCTGCATGTCCGCCGCTCGTGGTTTTCTCCGCAGCTGGCGCAGGTCCCTTGAGGTGCGTCAGATGATCGCTGGTTCGACAATGTGCTCGTAGCTTGGGAGCTGTGGTGTCGGTCGGATCTGTCCGAAGCTCGGTGGACATCCCCATTGTGGGAATCTACTGAAGATGACCGGTCTCGCTGTATGCGGTGAGTTCTCACTTCGGCATGTAGGCTGTAGGCCGCCTCATGGGCGTTATCCTTCTCAAAGGCTGTGGCCATATTTATTGCTTCCATCATTGTGATGTCATCTTTTGCCAGCAGCTTGCGGCGGAGACGGCTGTCTCGCACGCCAGTGATGAATCTTTCGAGAAGTCGTTCCTCGATGTCAGTGAATTGGCAATACATCGCAATTGCCCGGAGCGCGGTGATGTATTCACTCGCTGACTCTTGCGCTTGTTGCACTCTGTGCGCCAAGTCGTAGCGGCAGTGGTTCTTAGTTGGCTGAGGCGCGAGGTGTCTTGTCATAGCCTGTGTCAGCTCATCGAAAGTGCAGGCCTCTATGTCCCTGGGTGCCATCAGACCTTCCAGTAGAGTGATGGCGGAACTTCCCAGCACAGTGAGAAGTACATCTACTTTATCAATTTCCCTAGTAAACCCTTGAAGCCGAACATAGCTCTTTATTCGGCGGAGCCATTGTGGCCATTGCTCGGGGTGGCTCAAGTCGAAGTCTGGTGGTGGCCTAGTCTGCCCAGCGGCCATTTTCGTACCTTGAGCTGTCGCTTGTGTTGTGCTGGTTGATTGCAAAGGCACTGCTGGCCCTTCTTCACTACCGGAGTCCAGCGTGACTGGATGTCGCACTCACTATGAGTGGCAGGGCGGTGCTGCAGTGCCAACTCAGGCCTCAAATCCAGGCCTCCAACTCAGGCTCACTGTGTGTGGCAGGCCGGTGCTGCAGTACCAACTTAGGCCTCAAATCCGGCCTACAACTCAGGCCTCAAAACCGGGAGGGCCAGCATCCCATCCTCGTCGCCAGTATTAAATATTCAGGAAAAGTCAGAAGCCCAATGTAACTTCGTTTATTCAACAGCTCACTCCCATATTAAAACAAGAACACACTCTGAAAGCCCCAACAAGAACTGCCAGTTGGCAGTTGACAGTTGACAGAGCTTGCCATTGGAACTTTCGTCCACCTACACTTCTGCGATTGGTTACAATCATAACATGTGTTAAACCTGATGCATAACAATCTCCCTCCCTGTTACTCACACCAGTTGAAACAGTCATGTCCCCCCCCCCCGTCCAAATCCAGGAAACTATTAAGGAGACCCTTATTCCCCTCACAGAACTACAATTCTCTGAGTTCCTTGGGGAGGGGGATTGAGTATTAAACCATTTTGGGAGTTGTAGCTCTGTGAGGGGAATGGGGCCTCCAAACAACTCTCAGCACCCTTAACAAACTACACTTCCCAGGATTCTTTGGGAGAAGCCATGGCTATTTAAAGTGGCTTAAATGTATAGTGAAGTCCAACAGGAGCAGTGACTTGGAAACTAAATTCTATCAATTAATGCTAAAATTTGCATTAACCTTTTCTGTTGCCTTTTCACACTGCTGACTCAGGCTCAGCTTGTGGATCAACAATCCCAAGATCATTTTTCGCATGTATTGTTTCAATGTTATACTGCTAATCTTTAATTTTCCACCCTGCTCCAAAATGTGTGAAGTTGCATTTGTTTCCTGTCACATTTCATTTTGCCAAGTTTCAGCATCATTTTAGTTTTGTCTTCACCCATTTGTAAGGAATCTCTCTGCCCATGTAAGTCATTGAGATACCAGTAAATGTTGAAGAGGTTCAGGGTTGAGGACAGAGGCCTATGATGGTCTGGACATGGGAATGCGATGCATGTGGGTCACTGCGCACCAGAGGACACATTCTGGGATCTGAGAGCCGACACCAAGTAGTTCACAGGTTGCGCAATTATATAACAGAATCTTGCCAATGTGTCCTCAGGGACTTGGATGTGAATTAGCGGAAATGCCTGCACTTTCTGGTAGCACCTGATATCACATAATTGCTAGGATGGTAATTTGCAGATATGCTCTAAGGCCACACGGAAGCTGCTGGAGCAGAGTCAGGCCTGGGACACCTGTGCAAACTGTGGACTTCTATCTCTGGGGATTTAAAGTTACGTTTCATGCCAGCCCTTGTTCTGTGTTTTCTGGACCCCAACATAATTACCTATTTTACATCCCCAGCCAAGTGAGACAGCCAGGGCACGGAACTGGGGCCAAAGCTGGGGTTTTCCTGAGCCTGACCTCTCCCTGTGTTCATGGACGGTGCTGTTTTTGCTACGTATGAAGAATCCACATTCAGAAAACGAGTTTGCTATTTGTATAAACGATTCCCCCAGACCCTGTTCAGGGTTCCTGTCCTGATTTTGGATTGCTCTCTGAGCTCAGGCAGCGCAGTGAAACCCATTTGATTCTGAACAGCCAGGATGTTTTGAAAACACAGATGCCTTCTTAACCAGAGGGCAAAGAAGCAGCCCCAGCCCACGGTCTTGGAGTTAGTCAATTCCCCTGCCGATAAGCTGCTTGGCTCTGAAAAGGAAGAGCTTGGGATCTTCCCACAGGTCCGAGCCAGACGCTTTTCTGTGGGTAGCTAGAACCACCTACACACACTGAGCTGTCCAGTTAGTGAGGTCACAGTGGGAATTCTCTGTGGACATGCAGAAAAATGCTGTGTCATAGATCTACCACTGGCCGCGTGACACCCTCCCCCCCTCTCCAAATATATGCGCTGGCAAAGTTTGTATCCCTGATTCAGAAGGCAAACATCCTTGCCCTTTGCATGGAGCCACAATCCTGGCCTTATGTCATCAGAGCTGTAATAGGCGGCTAGACTAGAGGCAGTGGTGGGGCTAAGGGTGGGGAGGGGAGGGGAGCAAACCTCCTGCCCGATGCTAAGAGGCAAAGTTTGTGCACACTTTCCTTCTCTCTTTCTCCTCCAGACATTGCCAGTCTTTGCATCCTTTGCAATGGGACCCTTAGCAACCAGGTTGCTCAGACCTCCACCACTACCACCCCACCTCTTTCACCTTGCATTCGCTGTAGAATGAGTGGGGAAACCTGGGGTCTTTTGGGTGCTGTGGGACTCCCATCATCCTGAGCCCAGACAGCGATGGTGGAAGTTGGAGTCCTATAGCAGGCTTCCTCAACCCCGGCCCTCCAGATATTTTGAGACTACAATTCCCAGCATCCCTGACCACTGGTCCTGCTAGCTAGGGGTCATGGGAGTTGTAGGCCAAAAACATCTGGAGGGCTGAGGTTGAGGAAGCCTGCCCTATAGCATCCAAAAGGCCACAAGTTCCTCACCCACTTTTTGAATAGTCCTGGCATGGCCAAGGAGCCTCTTCTCCCTCTTCCCGCCCAGCCTCCCATATGCCTATCCCCGGGGCAACTGTTGCCATGGAACCACCTCTGGTGGCACAGCCAGGGCCAGCCCAAGGCATTTTGCTCCCAGAGATGAAGGGCAATGCAGCGCCCGTCCACCCCCAACCCATGGGCAGAAGTAGACACTGCTGGCAGCTGATTCTTAGGATGCTTCCACTTGCACTTCTTGGGTGAGATTCAGTCATGTTTTGGAAAATTCAAGTTGCATAATTGACGTGCACATGGTGCTCCTGCGTTAACAATCCCACAAAGCAAAGTGATGGGAAAAATGCCTTGGCAAGTGAGAGATAACAGTTGCATGATTGTCTAACCAACCTACAAATAAAGCAGAATGAATGCTCAATAAAGAGCAAACATGCACACCATGTGATTATCATAGAATCATAGAATCCTAGAGTTGGAAGAGACCACAAGGGCCATCCAGTCCAACCCCCTGCCAAGCAGGAAACACCATCAAAGCATTCCTGATTAAAACACCCTTACACCATTTTAACAGTCAAGAATGCTTTAAACAGATGGTGTGGGTGCCAGTCTCCCTGCAAACAAGTCAGGATGTTGTAAACTGCTCTGAGATCCTTGGATGAAGGTGGTATATAAATTTAATTATTATTATTAATAATAAATCCGTTTACTTTGAAAGTTTTTTTGTCTCTTTGTCTGTTCTCTATGCTTTTGATACAATTTAAGATATCACAACCAGATTTTGCATGATGCTTCCCAAGATCCAGGAGCAGGTTTTGTCTCTATTCAGTCACAATTGGACGCCATTTTGAATCGATATGGTAGGCTGAGCATTTTAAAATACACTGATTTGCTCCAGAAAGCAACTCTACTTCAACCCTCCCTAGCAGTGTGATGGGATCCTCTACTGCTCCTGAGGGTTTGCAGCTCTCACAGCTCTGATCTCTAGCAGCGGGGATCAGCAGCCTCAAGAATATGCCCGGGGGGGGGGGCTCCTGCTGCCACCTTCCAGCATCTGCTGCCTCACTCTGCCTAATGCTAGAGCCGGCCTTGGCCACAGCGATTCATCTCCAGAACGTACCTTTCCACTGGCAGGACGCTGCTTTCAAATCTGTACAGTAATAAGAGTACAGTGGTACCTCTGGTTATGAACTTAATTCGTTCCAGAGGTCTGTTCTTAATCTGAAACTGTTCTTAACTCGAGGTACCACTTTAGCTAATGGGGCCTCCCGCTGCCGCCGCAGAGTGATTTCTGTTCTCATCCTGAAGCAAAGTTCCTAACCCGAGGTACTATTTTTGGGTTAGCGGAGTCTAACCTGAAACGTCTGTAACCCAAGGTACCACTGTACCTCTGAGCATGCACAAAGTGCCAGTTACTCAGCAACCATAGCCCACCCACCCCTCTCTGACAAATTGGAGCCTGTCCCTCCCACACCCTCAACAAAGAGGGTTATGCTTTTAAAAGCTGCCCTTGTGCTGTGGCGGCTCTCCCTTGAGCTATTATGCACTGGCCTTATTTAACTTAGATCGGCTTGGAGACTTGGGGAGGGACCTTGTGAGAAAGCTGCAAAAACCCTGGCCAGCTGCAATGGACAGGCCAGCTCTAGGCAGGCGCTTGCTATAAACTCTTTTCTCATATGCAGGCCTGCACAGCCTTCCAACAATAGTGCTCTGGCCGCCTGCTCAAGAGTCCGGCACACAGGGTTACACTGCCACCTCTGGGCAGCCTTGGGTACTTGAGCCTTGAGTCTCGGACTTTTGGCTTAGGAACACTTTAGACAACTTTGTCCCTCCTCCCCAACAAAGTTTCCATGTAGCGGCACAGAAAGTACCTTGGCTGTGAGTCTTGGAAGACCTCCTCCCTGCCTTGCAGGCTTTCCCCCACGACTGACTTCAGCTGTTGAACACTCTTGGGCTGGGGGATTGCTATGGGGAATTTGTTGGCGGGGACACCATTGTTGTTGTTCAGTCGTTCAGTCGTGTCCGACCTCTTCGTGACCCCATGGACCAGAGCACGCCAGGCACGCCTATCCTTCACTGCCTCCCGCAGTTTGGCCAAACTCATGTTAGTAGCTTCGAGAACACTGTCCAACCATCTCATCCTCTGTCGTCCCCTTCTCCTTTTAGATCTTATTATGATTTATGTGGAAATTACTCAGTTTGGTTGTGTACTTGTTGATGGTGTTTTTTTTTTACAATTACTTTCGTTATGCTGAAATACAGTCTTTTTCATGTTGCAAGCCCCCCTTAAGCATGGTTTTAAGTATGGAAAGGTAGCATAGAAATAATTTTGCATGTACCTGGAAGAGAAGGAGAGGGCTGAAAGGAATGCCCTTGCCCCACAGTAGAAAGGGAGTTGCTAGATGCAAGTCAGCTGCTGTTAGCTATTTGCTACAAGCCAGAGGTGTGGGACGCGGGTGGCGCTGTGGTCCAAACCACTGAGCCTAGGAAGGTCGGCAGTTCGAATCCCCACAACGGGGTGAGCTCCCGTTGTTCGGTCCCAAGCTCCTGCCAACCTAGCAGTTCGAAAGTGCAGGTAGATAAATAGGTACCACTACAGTGGGAAGGTAAACAGCATTTCCATGCGCTGCTCTGGTTTCATCAGAAGCGGCTTAGTCATGCTGGCCACATGACCCGGAAGCTGTCTGCAGACAAATGCCAGCTCCCTCGGCCTATAGAGCGAGATGAGCGCCGCAACCCCAGAGTTGTCTGTGACTGGACCTAATGGTCAGGGGTCCTTTTACCTTTAAGCAATGCATAGGATTGGAGTCGTGATGCATTATTTTTTTGGGGGGGAGATGTTAATTTGTTTTAATATTTTTTTCAGTACCACTGATCCATGAGATTGTAAAAATGGGGGGGGGGGAATCTTGCTAAAGGAGGCAATCAAACAATTTATTATCATCACCACTATTTCCAACTGGATTTAACATTTCCAGAATATCTGATTGGACATTAGTTGTAAGAGGACTAAAAATATCACTGAAGTCAACAAGCCAATATTCCATAACCAGAAGGATGTCCAAAAATACAGTCCCTTCTTTTTTCCGTTTAGTAGAGCTTCCCTTCTGGCTATTAATCCAGTTCTAAACTTTGTTTCCAGAAAAACTCAACACAACTATTGGGAGCTCAAATGGAAGTTGAACTTTCCCCCAATATTTGTTCATTGTGGGATGTGCCTACGATGTGTAAGACAATTATCAGTCCTGTTGCTGTGTGATCATGGTTCTCACCTTGACAGGCGACCACTATTATTGATGGTTATTTTATAAATTGGGAGAAACGGAGGTGAAGTCATAGCCATACGCTCAGGACCACACACAAGGCCATTAACTCTGCAGTCTTGAGATGGAGTCTGGAAGTCTGCCAGGCGACAAGGACAGACATTTCAAGAAAGGAGGTGATGGTTCTTCCTTTGTGTTACTGCTGAACTTTAATTCATTTAACTGTACACTGTGCTGGGCTCTCATTATTTATCTCATTTCAGTCAAATGACCCTCAATGTCGATTAGAATGGATTATAATATTTCTGGGAACCAAGTCTTATGAGGAATGGTTGAGAGAGCTGGGTATGTTTAGCTTGGATAAGAGGAGAGTGAGAGGAGATAGGATAGCCATCTTCAAAGGGCTGCCACATGGGGGAGGGAGCAAGCTTGTTTTCTGCTGCTCGGGAGGCTAGGAACCAACGGATTCCAGTTACAAGAAAGGAGATCCTAACTAAACATCAGGAAGAACTTTCTGACAGTAAGAGCTGTTTGACAGTGGAACGCTCTCTGTCGGGAGGTGGTGGACTCTCCTTCCTTGGAGGTTTTAAAGCAGAGCCTGGATGGCCACCTGAGATTCCTGCATCCCAAGGGGTTGGACTAGATGACCCTTGGGGGTCCCTTTAAATAGTGTCTTTGCACTCAATGGCAAGAAAATACAGCTCCTTTTCCCTTATGCGATATCCAAGAGCCCATATGTAGTTTCCCTGTCAGTTGGAGAAAATAACAGAGGCCAACCAGAGAATATTGAGAAGCAAATCAGCTAATAAGCCTGATCTTTATTAAACTGTTGCAATAGTGTCCCCACTCACCACATGCAGGAGGGAGGAGGAACCCAGAACACTGGTGTGCAAGCCCTTATATAGACTTTTTAAATTGCCCACCCTCAAGACCACCCCCCAAACATCGTGCATACATCACAGAAGGAGGCAGGCTACAGCAGAAATACATCACGGGAGGCAGTCTACAACAGAAATCCTGTTTTGTCAGGATACCTGACAATGGTCACTGATTGCTCCACCTGGGCAGCCTGGCCATTCATTTTGAGATGCTAAATACTTAGTTCCTGAATCCAGGTCACAGGCTCACCCTATCCATACACAAAGACAGGTAAGCACAAGACAATGGAGAGGCTTTCCCATTTCCTTCCTCCTTGCAGAGAAACATTTGAGGTCAATTTGGGAGAGTCAAAATGGCTTCAGGATTGCTCTCATGGACTATTTCAGACACGTGGTTTACATACTTATCTATGTGTTTGCATTGTACATTTATGAACGTTTATTTTATATTTGGGACCTTAGAATTCTTATAAAAAGTGGGAAATAAGAGCAAGTTTACCTCAATGCTCAGAAACAGAATACGTTTTGCACCATTATCCTTCACTGCCAATAAGCAGGCTTTCTAAATAAATAATAATAATGGAAAATTGGAAAAGGGGCAAAACATTTCAAAGGGTAATCCCCCCCCCCACACACACCATGGGGTGGCTGTGGCTGCTCTCTTGGCGCTGCTCCACTTAGAGCAGAATGGCCTTCATTGTATCATACAAACTAAACATCCAAAGACCTACACCCGATCCCACCAGGTGCTTGGGAAGAAGTGTGAATTCCTCCCATGCAATTACCTCATGCTGTTTGGCACAGCAAGGTGTGCGAGAGAGTGTAAGAAGCTGTCAGTCACATCCCACAGGTGAGACCTGTAAACATGCACAACCACCAGTATTAAAGCAGCGTCACCTGGTGAAGTCATGGCCAAATCATCCATGCCTCTGGATTCACAGGCCAGGGGGGGCCCACTGCAAATAGGAGGCTGGGACGTTCCAGAAACTGTCAGTAGCCAAGGCCTGGCTGCAGTCTGTTTATTGCTTTTCATTCCAAACTCCCCTTGGAGGAAACGCTACAACATTTGGGTCTTAAATCTAAAGAAAAGGCAGTGAGAGGATTTAGGTGTATAAAACTACGCAAAATGTGGAGAAAACGGACAGAAACCTTTTCTCCCCGTCTCATAACACTAGAACTCAAGGACCAACAAAGCTGAATGTGGGAAGGTTTGGGGGCAGACAGAGGCCCTTTTTCACACAGCATGTGGTTGAACTATGGTGGCTGCCAACCCAAGAAGTAGTGATGGCTATCAGCTGAGGATGGCTCCAAAAGAGAATGAGACAAATTCATGGGAGATAAGGCCATCGCTGGCTATGAGCCACAATGGCTGTGTTCTACCTCCGCTGTCAGAGGCAGTGGCTGTCAGAGGACTGCTGGGCTCAGGTCCCACTTTTGGCCTTCCCACAGGCAGCCGGCTGGTCATGGTGAGAGCAAATGTTAAACATGACCCCCTTTTATGGGCTGCTCATTTCTGTAAGCCATCAATATGTTTTGGAGCACATTATGTTAATCAAACATCCTGTAGGTAATATACATACATGGAAGCCTCATTAAGTGCAATAAACTTTTAGTTAAACCAGAATAGCATGTTCCAGTACCACATGCCCACCAAGTGTCCCAGTTTTCCAGGGACAGACCCAGAATTATGGAAGACATCCCGGCTTCTCATTTGACCCTGGATTTTCCCCACCAGTGCCACCAAGCTCAGGGAGGAACATGAGCCAGGGATTGTCCTGAGCAACGGCGGCTGTGAGGGAGTACCTCGCTGCCTCTCCCTGGTCTTTCCGTGGCTGCCACCACCGGCCTCCTCACTTGGGCAACTCACAGTGGCTGCTGGAGAGCAGGCAAGGGGTAGGAAATGTTTTGCAGGGGGATGGCAAAAAATGTTGGGGGATCAAGGAGGGTCAGTGGGGGGAGAGAAATTTTAATATGAGGAATGTTGGGGGGTATGGTATCATGGCCACTGGTCCCATCACCTCCTGGCAAATAGAAGGGGAAGAAATGGAGGCAGTAAGAGATTTTACTTTCTTGGGCTTCCATGATCACTGCAGATGGTGACAGCAGTCACGAAATTAAAAGACGCCTGCTTCTTGGGAGAAAAGCAATGACAAACCTAGACAGCATCTTAAAAAGCAGAGACATCACCTTGCCGAACAAAGGTCCGTATAGTTAAAGCTATGGTTTTCCCAGTAGTAATGTATGGAAGTGAGAGCTGGACCATAAAGAAGACTGATCGCCGAAGAATTGATGCTTTTGAATTATGGTGCTGGAGGAGACTCTTGAGAGTCCCATGGACTGCAAGAAAGATCAAACCTATCCATTCTTAAGGAAATCAGCCCTGAGTGCTCACTGGAAGGACAGATCCTGAAGTTGAGGCTCCAATACTTTGGCCACCTCATGAGAAGAGAAGACTCCCTGGAAAAGACCCTGATGTTGGGACGAGATGGTTGGACAGTGTTCTCGAAGCTACCAACATGAGTCTGACCAAACTGTAAGAGGCAGTGGAAGACAGGAGTGCCTGGCGTGCTGTCTGGTCCATGGGGTCACAAAGAGGCGGACACGACTAAACGACTAAACAACAACAACAACAACATCAACAACAACATGGTATCATGAGAAAATGGCAACCAAAACATGCGGACTGTAGGTGACTTCATGTTCAAAAATAATCACCAGTAACATTGTATCTGGGGGGCTTATCTTTCTCAGTCTGAAATCGTGCATGGTCAGAATTTATAATACTTTGAACAAAAGCAGCCAGACATTTTTCTTTCTTTCCCAATGAACTCCTTAACTACCGGTAACTCCCTTCTGCTGCCTGAAGTGACTCATTGTTCAAGCTTTATCTAGTACAAGGTAAACACAACAGAAAGTCAATCACAGCTGTAGGGGGCAAAGGGGGGGGAGCTACAGATAACAAAAAAAATTAGCACATCCTACTTTATGCAAACAGGAGAGGGTTTTGCATTGAAAAAGCAGGCCAACTCCCTCAGAAATTGTCACAACATTCCTCTTGAATGCTGCCTGGCAAATTACAAGCATTTCCAAGTGGAATTTCTTAGAGAGGCTTTGAAGGAGGCTCTTGCAATCTGATTGGTCTCACAGCTCAGAAATCACAACCAAACTCCCGAGTGGCAGTTACAAAACTGTGGCAAAGAGCCGGGTGGGAAACTGAAGTCACACCTACACCATGCATTTAAAGCACAGTATTTATTTATTTATGAATCTATAAGCCACACTTTCATAAAAAATATAGCAAGGCAGATTGCAACATGCAAGGATAAAATCAACCAAGAATCCATAAAAGCTGCATTAATAGCATCAATGAATACTAACTGGCTCTACCGCTTTAGCAGTCATGCCTGCACCCCCAACCCCGAATCCTGGAAAGCATAGTTTATCCCTCACAGGGACTTTCCATTCCCAGCCAGCATCCCAAGGTTCCTTAGGGGAAGCCATGCACTTTAAATGTATGGTCTAGATATGGCCTCAATGCACTAAGCAAGCAAAGGAGGGTTGCTTTGCAGGTTAGATTTCAGGGGACATTCCGACCACCAAGGATATTTGGCGATATCTGACTGTGCATAAAGGTGCCGAAGCACACACCTGCCATAAAGACAAAACACAGACTGTCTCTGGATGTCCCTGTGGTCTTTCCAGACATCTAAGCCTCTCCCTGTGTGACATGTTCATGGACCTGGGTGTTAATTACTTGGGAGTGCTGCACATAGCTGCTCTGGTAGCACTAAAGGAATTCCAAGTGAATGTTGTTGTTGTTGTTCAGTCGTTCAGTCGTGTCCGACTCTTCGTGACCCCATGGACCAGAGCACGCCAGGCACGCCTTCCTCTGCCTCTCGCAGTTTGGCCAAACTCTGTTAGTAGCTTCGAGAACACTGTCCAACCATCTCATCCTCTGGTCCCCTTCTCCTTGTCCTCTTCCCAACATATCTTTTCTAAGTCTTCTCTTCTCAAGGTGGCCAAGTACTGGAGCCTCATAGATTCAACTCAGGGCTATTTCTTTAAAAGACCTTGCATCCATGGGACTCTCAAGAGTCTCCTCCAGCACCATAATTCAAAAGCTCAATTCTTCGGCCTTCTTTATGAGCACTTCCATACATTACTACTGCTCTTCACTTTGTCGGCAGATCAAAACCTTGAAACTCTTCTAATGTAACACATCAGCAGATTCGGATGGGCCAGTGGCATTCTTAGTTTTTTGATGTTGAGCTAGACCAATTTTGCGCTCTCCTCTTTCACCCCAAAAAGGTTCTTTATTTCCTCACTTTCTGCCATCAAGGATCCTCTGAGGTTGTTGATATTTTTTCCGGCAATCTTAATTCCTTGGGATTCATCCAGTCCAGCCTTTCGCATGATGAATTCTGCATATAAGTTAAATAAGCAGGGAGACAATATACAGCCTTGTCGTACTCCTTTCCCAATTTTGAACCAATCAGTTGTTCCATATCCAGTTCTAACTGTAGCTTCTTGTCCCACATAGAGATTTCTCAGGAGACAAATGAGGTGATCCGGCACTCCCATTTCTTTAAGAACTTGCCATAGTTTGCTGGGTCCAAGTGAATACAGGCAGCTATTGCTGACCTCTCTTTGATCGGCTCCACTTCTATCTAAGAAAAGCCATAGATTCAACTTTAAAAGACCATGCTCTTCATCAGCTTGATGAGCAGCTCTTCACTAGATCAAAACCTTGAAACTATGGTTCGGATGGGCCCATTAACTACAAACCCCAACATTTGGGATCCTCTCCAAACCTATGCCAAACTGTTGCAATTGAGAGACCACAGGTGGAGGAAGTGGGTGGGTGGGAGCGCCCCACCCCCAGCAGTGCAATCCTGGTGGGGTTCCATTGCGGCTGACCCCACCCCCACCCCCAGGACACACGCCAGCCCCGCCCCTGAGAAACCGATACATCAAACCTGCATCCTTCCTCCCTTCTCTCTTTCTTTTGACAGCTGGGGGAGGCTCCCCTCCCCAGCAACCCAAGAGCAAGACTATCCCCCAAAACATCATACATACATCACAGGAGGCGGGCTACAGCAGAAATATGTCACAGGGGGTGGTCTACAACAGGATACTGACAATGGGCTGCCTGGCCATTCATTTTGAGATGCTAAATACTTAGTTCCTGAATCCAGGTCACAGGCTCACCCTATCCATACACAAAGACAGGTAAGCACAAGACAATGGAGAGGCTTTCCCATTTCCTTCCTCCTTGCAGAGAAACATTTGAAGTCTAATTGGGAGAGTCAAAATGGCTTCAGGATTGCTCTCATGGACTATTTCAGACACGTGGTTTACATAATTATCTATGTGGTTGCCTTGTAAATTTATTAACATTTAATTTATATATTTGAGACCTTAAATTCTTATAACACCTCCAAACCTGTGTCAAACATTTTTTGCTGCAAAAAATCTGCCAAGCTTTAGCACCGGTTTGGAAAGGATCCCAAATTTGGGGGTTTGTAGTTAATTTTCCTGATTTGGATCTAGTAAGAAGTAAAGCAGTTCAGTTCTACGATAGCTGGTGGATAGTTGCCTTCTACATGTAAAACAGCTTTAATTCTATACCAGCAATGAATACATTTGCTTTTGCATTATACTGTTGATTCATGCTACGCTTGTGATCTACTAAGATCCCTAGATCCTTTTCATATGTACAATTGGCAAGCCAGGTGTCCCTCATCTTGTATTTGTGCAGCAGGTTCTTCCTGCCTATGCGTAGCACCTTACATTTTGTCCTTATTAAAATTCATTTTGTTAATCTACAATCTGTTAAGGTCATATTGAATCCCAATTCTGTCTTCTGCAGCAGTAGCTACCCTTCCCAGTTTAGTGCCATCTGTTAAGTGGGATGAGCATCTCAACTCCTTCATCCAAGTAATTTATAAAGACGTGGAGCAAAAGGAAAGCACCTCTCATTTTTTTCATGTTCATGTTTGGTTCCCCCCCCCCCGATAAAATCAGATACAGTGGTACCTTGGGTTACATACGCTTCAGGTTACATACTCCGCTAACCCAGAAATAACGCTTCAGGTTAAGAACTTTGCTTCAGGATAAGAACAGAAATTGTGCTCTGGCGGCGCAGCGGCAGCGGGAGGTCCCATTAGCTAAAGTGGTGCTTCAGGTTAAGAACAGTTTCAGGTTAAGAACGGTCCTCCGGAACGAATTAAGTTCGTAACCAGAGGTACCAATGTAAAAGAAAACTTGGAATAGCTGTGCAATTTCCCAGATGCAGAGGATACAATACCCTGCTTGGTATTGATTGCTCTAGCTCCCTTCTCTATGCTTTGTCTCTCCTCTCACTTTTACCATTCCCCAACAGCGAGTGTTAAGAGGTCTGGGAGAAGAGTTGCCATTCTATGTCTGACTTGTAGCTGAACAATAATTGGGGGCTGCTAAACTGTCCCTGTCCGGAGGCATTTCTAAACATGCTGCTCTTTTTGTTCCTCCCCGACATCACCATTTCCCTTTCCCAAGCAAACAGCTAAACCTACTACAAGCTGTCAAGATACAATGGGCTGGAAGCTTGAATTACAACCCATTTAAGTACCAAGCAGAGTGCCAGATCCAGGCTCTGGAGTGTGCTTGGGCAAGATGCCCTTGGTGGGATTACCACCTTCTCACCTCTGTTGCTCACTGGTTTGCCCATTTTCTCTGGCCGTTAGTGCTGCTTGCTTCTGTGACTCCCTGCCTGCTCATGCAGGGGGAGGCAAGAAGCACTTACAACAAGGAAGAACACGAGGGTCAGGAGACAGCCCTCTTCTCTCTGCTAAGGCTCCACAACACCAACCCCCAAAGTGCCAGTCCTGGAAACATCTGAAAGAGGGCTACAGGATACCACCCTGCGGGCCAGTCAGAGCAGGACTTTGGGGCAAAGGTCTGTCCAGGGCCCAACTCAGAAGAATGAACAAGAGGGTCCCCCAAATGCAGCAGGCCCTGCTTCCCACGTTTTGAATTTAAACAAAGCAATACATGTTAACACTTTAAAATAAAAGTGGGGGCAGTCCAAACTCTAAAATGTCATAATAGCAACACTGTTCCCACTAGCCTTTACCAGTTTTCAGAGTAAGTGGTCTTTCTTGAATTAGAGATCAATGAGGCAACAACATATTATTACCTAGAATTCTTTTAATAATTGCTGCTTTTAAATTCTTTACAGCCAATTTCTTTTTGCAGAAACACTGTCAAAAAAGGGATAAATTTAACTATTCAACAGAAATAAAAGTAACCATTTGCTCAGGATCAAGAATTACCATGCCAACAGAAAAAAAAATCTACAAAGGTAGCTGGGAAGTATTTGGGGGCTTAAACTTGACAACACAGCTGTTTGGGGTGAATATTTAAATTTTCCAAATAAACCACTAATTTTTATTCAGCAACTAAACATGCCCCTTCTATTGAACTATCCCTGATAAAGAAAAGGAACTATCAGTGGCCAAATTGTGTATTTGCCAAAATTCTTTCAGAAATGTTGCAAAATGAAAATTAAAGCCCGGCATTTCTCAAAGAAAGCACCTTTTCATGGGATCAGCTTTATGATTATGATAGCAAGGCTTCACCACTGATGTGAAAAGGGACAACTAAAGCAACTCTTTATGCATGCCAGGGAATGGACTGCAATGGCCAAGGTTACTCTGTCACACAGATTAATGGGAAATAACTCCACCCGTCCCGTGTCGGCTCTCTGCCTATGTCAGCTGGGGAGCATCCAAATGATGATGTCACTGTTTCCTGACGACTTCCAGATAATTCCTTGGCATGCCATGAAAGGTTAACAGGTGTCAGCCCTGACAAAGCAAGAGAGCACAGACTTGTATATGTTGTGCTCTTTCATCCTACTCCTGAGTCTCTTTCAGGGATGCAAGCATCTAAAGGTGGATGGCAAAGAAGACAGATCTGGTAGCAACATCACAGGCATGGATCGTACCACTTTATAATTTCAACCTGCCCTTTAAAAGTCAGTGGGGGCATTCTTCAATCCTCTCCAGGCAAAGTGGCCAAAGTTAGACACTGGTGGCAGAGGTGATCAACACCCACATGGGCATGAAGGGATGAAGTAGACCAGTCGTTTGATCTGATGATTTCTTTTGAAAAACAAGAAAACTCAACACAGTAAAAATAATTAGGTCAGCTCAGAACATCATCACCAGTTTTCATTGTGTGCTAAATTGACACCCCCCCCCCCCGGATTCCTCCTAAATCCTCATCTGAAGGTTTTTTTTAACCATTTCCAGTGATTGGAAGGGATAGCTTCTGCCATAGTCCTCAATTTGCAGCATCTGCAATTAAATAAAAAGCAAACAATTTTAGGCCCTAAAATAGAAGCCATGATAATCCACACACAATGTGTCAGGCAAAATGGCTTTGTGATCCCACTAACATAAAGGCCATTATCTCAAAACACCACCACCAATCCTTCTCATAGTTTACTTGCTCACAGAGATATGCACGAAGGGCAAAAATATCCCAACAGGTTAAACACTCAAACTGCAAGCAAACAGAATCTGTACCACTCTTTGTTGATATGCATTGCAAGACAACAGAATTTATACCTTCTTACAGCCATATGAGGAGCTGGGGAAGCTGGGTAAGGGTTTTGCAGTTTACTTGAACAAAATGAGCTCTGTCACACTATTTCTGGATTTAACTTCAGGCAAAGAATGCATTCTCTGAGGAGTTCTTGCTAAACTGAAATTGTAGTAGCAGTTCTAGTGTAATTCAAGAAAAGAGCCATATGATGGTAGCAAGGCTATCAAACTGAGACAGGTACTAAACAACATGTGAGGAGTGAAATCCAGAGGCAAATTCATCTTCTTGGATCAAAAACAAGCACAATACATTTAACTGCTTTATCTCTGAGCACCAATGATTTAACCTGAACAAGGTATTCAGACCACTTAAATAACATATTTACAAAGTTGGGATTCTGAAAGTTTGATATTGAACTACTGAATTTTCCATTGTGTCTTCCTTTCAAAGCCATCCATTTTAAGAGATTTAGCTCTGCCATACACCCATCAAGCCTAGATTATCAGCAGGCCAATGGGATTTATCAGTGCAGAGTAGGGGTTATTGATACAGGTATTTTCCATTCTCAGAATCAGGGACCAAGATGACATTCCTCTGAACACATGGAAAGCTTTATTTCCATCCTTCAAGAAAATGCAGAACTAGTGACAGCCCAAAGTTGACAATAGCTTAGAGGTTTAAAATTTTATATATTGTACTCTATAGTACTGAGTTTTGCTTTCCTAAAGAATGTGGACAAAATGTGACACAAACACGAGACCTGCAGCTAGGCAATTATTTTCTAGATGATTAAATTTTATGAATTGAAAAATGGAAAAAGAGGGGATGTTTGAATTGCTGTTCTAAAAATAGTGTGCCTAATGGGGCAGTTTAAAATACAGAACTACTCTAAGGTACTTTCAACTGCACCATGACTCAACCCAGCTGCTTATGTTATCTCCTTGATTAACTTAAGACTACATTAATGCCTTTCACTTCCTTTTCTCTTAACTTGGCTCCACACAACCAGAGCAGAAGGTGATTTGTGCACACACATCAGAAGACAAGCTAAAGGGCACTTTGCAGAATTTGAAACTGGGTATAAAAATGTGGAGAGGTTTTAAGAGGTCTTATGAATCAACAAGTAGGTCAGGCCAGCTCCGATTTCACCTTTGCCCAGAGGTGTCTCCCTCTAGTCTTTCTGTATGTTTTAAAAGCCACTTCTCACCCTCAGGAAGGTGGTCCAAGGAAAACTGTTTCCTATTTATGCCAAGCTCCTGCTCCTTTCTTTGACCACGCCTGCATATACCTCAAATATTTGCTCATAGCATTTCCCAGTTCTTCCTATAAAGCTATTGTCAAGAAAGATGGGATAATTTCATATTAGAAAGCAGAACTCATGTTCTTCCACCTCTTCACTGCCATGATCTTCCCCAGGTGGATAAGGAAAGAAATGTGTCCCTTGACATGAAGCATCTTCAGAATTAGTCATTGGCCTGGGGCAAATCAAGAATATTTCCAGGCTCCATTGTTCTTAGGTGCTCCAACAGAGTAGAAGGGAAGAGGCAGGGCAGCATTGCAGAGGCTGCAACATGGAGCTCCATCTCTCAATAACCTAAAGAGTGACAAATTTAGAGAGGGGACACCCCTATTTCAAATCAGAACCTTTGGGCAGCACTTTGCTGGCCACAGCAAGAGTGGTGGCTGGCTGCTGCAGATCCTTCCTACCCCCTTAGCCTTAAGGAAAAGCTTAGATAAGTATAGCAGGAGTACTTAACTTCCACATTTTTTTATTATAAAAAGTGACTGTACCTCCAGAGGTATTTTTAACATGAATGCTGCTGTGCAACTTAAAAAATAATAACCTGTTCATATTTGCCAGCTGGCTGCATTTCCAGCCTGCAATTTATTTATTTTGACCAGCCTGTTTTATTACTTATGTAAGTTGGATAGATGGGAGTGTTCTGTCCATCCTCTACCGGCCTCTCATGAGCAAACAGCAGGAAAATAAAACTTTTTAGGGTTAATAGCTTTTGACATTAGCAAGACTGGGTTTCAAGTGCAGTACTGCATATTCTCTTGGGTAGTTCAACACACTGGACCCTAATGATAATATTAAGTGATTGTCATTTTTTCAGACAAAGCAGGAAGTCTTGCATAAGGAATTATTATAGATAGGTGTACACACACATGAGAATTAATTTCTCTGTTTTTTTCTGTCGTTTATGGAGCACTGCCTCTACTCTCGCCTCCACTCTCAGCACAGAGAGGGCACAGCTGGGGAAAACTCACTAGTCACTGCAGAAAGCTACAGCATGTTGCCACCAATTTAGTTACTACAGCTGTTAGCATAGGAACTGCCACGATATTTATTAGTCTTGCATGAAAAGGAGTACATTCACATATATTCCACGGGAAGAAGCTGAAGTCCCGAAAACAGAAGAATGGAAAGACCTTCACACTTCTCCTTGTATCCACAACCCTTAAGAGGGAAGGGGCATTTTGTCACCACAGGGATAGGACAAGGGGTGGGGAGAGGAATGCTGAGCTGCTCAGCCGCTTCACCCAGGAAGGGGACAAAAATAATTCCATGCAAACACATTCCTGGTTGTTACTGCACATGAGATCTGAAGAGGAGACTTTGTAAACCTAATGCAGCTGTTCACCACAAAGCTGCCACTGAATTTAGCAGGAGGGGATACTGAAAACCCCCACAAATGTTTTGGGCTCACTTAAATACCAGATACTATTTATTCTCCCAGACAGGCTTCTTCCAAAGCACTTCTAAACTTGTATTTCAAGGCAGCTGCTTGTCAGGAGGTAGAGGCAAACAGTGCCCTCTCTTGTCCAGTTAGACTACAGCAAAACTAAAACTCTTCATTCAACATTCCCATTCATATATACGATCAATGGGCAAAATGCAGCTGAACTAACAGGGGCCAAGCCATGGCTGTCTTAGTTATGTGTGAACCTGGCCTCATGGTTTGTCTTACCCCAAACTCACAAGCCTGTGTTCTGTTTCTTCTATGACTTACCACTTGCTGCTTGACTGGGAGAGATAAGCCTGATTTTAGATTTAACACTAAGCCAGGGTGGGGAACCTCAGACTAAAATGCAACCCTCCAGACCTCTCTGGCCCTCAGAATTCTTCCCTTCATTGACCCTGCTTTGCACCTGGAGTGTTTTTGCCAGGATGGAATGTGATACTGAGCTGTGATGATGCCTCTTGCTTGTCTGCAAGGGGGTATAGAAAGTAGCTTACTGTACTAAGGTCAAATTTACATCCATTGCTCTGGTTCCACCCACCTAGCAATAACCAAGGGGCCACACTAAAGTGGCAGGGGACCTCATGGTCCAATGTAGACTATGGATACAGTTCCAGTGTCACTTACTATTCTTCCATGGTAGTACATGTGGCAGGGACCTGGGAGCTCGTAGTCCTGAAGCTAGGTGGTTCTTATGTCCTACAGCTGGACTTGACCCAGAACTGTGGGGCAGGGGGGAGAAGGAATGAAAAATTAATGTGTTCCTTTTTATTTCACACACATGAAGTAACTTAGAAACAAATCCATTAAGAAGCAAACCAAACCAAACTAAACCAAACCAAACCACAAGCGCCATCATGAATTCTAGCATACAGGCCACTCCTGCAGCATCTGCTCTAAAATATGTATTTGAAAAAAACAGATTTGCCAGTGCCATCTACTACACGCATACAGTAATCCTTTGGGCAGCATCATTCCCATATTAGAGATGGAGAATTAAGGCTGAGAGAGTGGCTTGTTGAAGGTCACTCAGTGAATACATAGCAGAGAAGTCCATTGGGAGCTTCCAGATAATAGATCACACTTAATAATTTCACTGCAACAGCTCTCTGATATCCCAATAATGTTAAACAGAAGGGTAACAAATAAAACCCTGGTCTTTGACACCTGAAATATCTATTTGTAACCTGTTTTTTAACATTTTATTTTTTATTCATTTAAGCCGTCCAGGTGAAAGGAAGAAGTCAAAAATAATTATGATAAAATATGATGGGCTGGGTGAGGCTAAGAAACTCAAACTAAAAAATGGAAGGCACTTTCCATGATTTGGGGAGATGTCCTGCTCTAGACAGCATTGCACTTCCCTAGGAAACAGTAGAAAGTTTTCCCAGGGGTCAAAAAATTATCTGACAGTGGTTATCAACTTCTGGTTGTTGTTAAGACTGTTCTCTCAAAAGGTGCAGCGTCTTGTCTTAGAGACTATACTCCCACAAATCCAAGTTGGGGGGTTGTTCCAGCAATTGTGCTGTGCTCCTGTGGTGCTTGGGGTGCAACACAAAAAACAAGGACCAGTCCCCAGCTCAAAGCTGTAGAGGGGGACAGATCATCCCTAGTGGGGCTTGTTAGCTGAATCCCACCCTGGATTCCAACCTGTCTTAAGTAGCTGCTTTGGCTAGGAGTGCTTATGTCCAAGCTTGCCAGATGTGGCTGTTCCTGGGTCAATATAGCATGGTCTCAGCAGTTCATGTTCCTCCCACTTGGACTATGCACTGCCCTCTGAGTGCCATCTGTGTGATTGGAAGGCAGCTATTGCAATCCTAATTGGATTGGAGGATGAGGATTCCTGGGAGTTTATAACTCACCCACTGGGAAGAACCTTGAGGCTAAGTCATGGCTCTCTACAAGTTCCTGGTTGGATTTGGTTCCTGCTATGCAATTGTGCTGCTTGGGCAGGACGTCAGAAGCTTCCACAGTAAGTTAGCTATAATTCAGTATTCCCCAACCTGGCACCCCCCAGAAGCTTTGGACTACAACTCCCATCTGACCCAATTTGGGGAAGATTGAACTGTGAGTGAGTGTTTGGGGGTGGGTGGGGCAGACAGCACAAAAAGACTACATGAAACAAGCCCTGTCAGCATCACGAGAGCTGTCATCCTGCCCACCCACACAATGGAGGAAAGACAAGCTTGTCCTTCCTGAGTAGTGAAAGAAATAATTATCATTTGTGCCTCCAGAAAAGGAGAGAAGCCATCCCGCACAGAGCAAGAGGAGTGAAACAACTGTTAGGTTGTACTGCACACTGCCATTCTCAATATAGAAAAAGAGACACAACACTCATCAAAACTCTCCCTCATGCGTTAGACCTATGCCAAGATCTGAAGGATGCATATCCCCCCACAAGTGTAATCAAAAGCTTTCTTTGTTCATGGTAACTCCCCAAATAATTTTCTAAAAAAGAATTACTTCTCTGTCCACAACAAACAAGCGCAAAGGAAGGAAAAGATGAAGATGACCTTCATCTTAGCAGTGCTGGATAACCCAACTTTACCTGCTTGCCTCACCATGGTGGCTTGTGCCCCAAATGAAGACAGTGTTTGACTGGCCTGCTACGTCTGTCAAGGAAAACAAAAATATTACTGAAGCCACACATGAGAAGCATGGAATAAACACCAGACTTTACTTAGGAGAATACAACTGATGCAGTGCTGCCTGAGCAAACACAGCCATTTAATTAAGTTTAAGTTTAATTAAATTTACCTCAAGTTGTACAACATATCGTTTTCTTCCCAGCACAGGTGATGGAAAATAATGGCTGGGGCAGAACAGGTGTTTGAAAAAAGCATTCCTTCTTACTAAGATCATTACAGTTTCAGGAGGGGATGGGCCCTTGCAGATATTCTAGCAAAGTATCGCAAACACAGAGTCTCACCTCTATCCCAGTCTTCTTCGCATGGAGGAGATTGCCAGGAGCTTACCACACTAACCTCTCTTCTGCGGCTTTCCCCATGGCTTGCTAAATGAAAGAAGTTTCTTTGTGAGAAAAAGCATTTTATGAAGTGCCCAATGCAGTGCTGGGCACGAAGCCTGCCTTTTCTAGAAGAGCACAGCCTTTCCTTGGCTACGGGTGTGACAGAAAAATGGACCTAATTTCCAAACACCCTGATCTTAATCTTCCCAATCCTTTAATGACCAAGCACAGATAACATTTTTGTAAACTGAGCAGCAAAGCTGTGGTAGGCGGCAGGAGTCTAACAAGAGGTCGGCCAGAATTATGCCTGTGCTGGCCCTGAAAGGCCAAGTTTTCTTCATGGCTACGATTAGGGGTTTGAACCCAGCTTTGTGTTCAAAGCTGTCCAAGCTGTATTGGTTCTTTTATATCTTGTCCATCTTTGCATAGCCAAACTTACCTGCTGGAGAAGAGACCTCAAACATCTAGTGAACAGGAGGTGTGAGTTACCCACAGTTTTTATGACCCTGTCCCTTCTTGTCTCATATTAACTCAAATGCCAAGTAGGTTTCATCTTAATGTGAGTTATTAGCCTGATGAAGCCAGGTGCTGAAAAAGCCTGCACGCTCAGCAAGAGAAAAATATTATTCTACCCATACTACTTCAAATCACAATCAAATAGGCACCACAAACATGTGTTATAGATTCAAAAAGAAATTATAGAAAACTGAGAGCAATCTCTTTGAAATGTTAAAAGTCAAGGTAAGAGGGAGCTCCTAGCCATTAATTCATACTGAAAAATTTCTTACCAATGTCTTGCTCAATGCACCTTTTGTCATCGCAGCTTGATATGTGTTGACTGATCTCTCCTCTGGGGACCTGATGACGGGCATTAAATGGGCATGTGACCAGTTGCTGCACTATATCAGGATGGTTCTAGAAAACAAAGACATGGCTATCTTATTTTAAAGCTATGCAATACAGAACTATCAAACTATATACAGTACGTATATTTCGGACAACCCTGATTATGAGCATGGCAAAAGTTATTAGCTGTAGAACAAGTACACAACACACCGATAGGCTCACTGAAAACAAATATGCAAATCAACCAGGAAATCAGGAGTTCTGCCCTAGCAGCTTGAAGTCTTGATTTGTGTATGCATGCTGTGAAAGGTCAGTGGTGTTTTTCTTTCCATGAAGAGTTAATTGTTTTATTGTAAAGAGATTAAACAATCAGGCTAGCTGGGTATCAGTTAACCAATGCCTTAACTAACAGCATATATGTTACTTAAAGACAGCAGCATGGTCCATTGCAGTTTTTCTCTTCACAAAGCAGGTGGCTTTGTCTAGCTTGTGAGCAAGGGCTTCCCCTGGAGGAATGGGGTGGGAGAAGGGCCTGCTTTCAAGCCAAGTTAGAAACAAGGGCTTTTTCAGAAAAAGCGTCAGCAAGAGTTGCTTAGACATGCAAGCTCTCTCGTGGTTAGTCTGCTAGGCTGGGTTTGGACATTCAAACAAAACACTGCTTCGTATTATGCACAAACCAGGCCTTTATGGCTGAGAAATGTCCACCTTTCCACTGGGCATGACCAAAACGTCCTTCACAGAATCACATAACTGTATAGTTGGAACAGACCCTGAAGGTCATCTAGCCCAAACCCCCTGCAATACAGGAATATTGATTAAAGCATATATGACCGATGGCCATACAGTCTCTGATTAAAACCCTCCAAGGAAGGAGAGTCCACCTTGCAATTGCAAGGTTTATATATCCTAGTACCAAGTATTGTAGGGCCAACATTTCTCTACCCATTATGTAGTTCTGGAGATGAATGGAAAAAGGTCAGATGGCTGGTGTGCACTTAATGGGAGGGAGGTTTCAGTCTATCTCCACAATGTCTTTTTTTTTTAATGTTCTTCAGTTGATAAAATTCATCTTACACAAACTGCAAAGAGTAACAGTAACAGCACTGACACATCCCAAGTTTCAACAAGCGTATAGACAGAGGTGATCCAGCTGACACAGTATACCAAAAAGCTTTTCAACAAAGCTTTCAAGGACCCATAGGTCCACTTAGCTCAATCAGAAACTGGTTAGATAACAGGAAGCAGAGAGGAGGAATAAATGGACATTTCTTCCAAAAGAGGAATGTGGAAAGTAGGAGTGCCCCAAGTAGGGCTGAGTGATATCTGGTTTTCCAACATTGTAAAACCACATTTATTCGAGTCTAATGTGCCGTTGAATCTAATGCAGTTTTTGCATTCTTATTCTTATTCAAATTATTCAAATTTTGCAACATAATTTGGCCAAAAAAGGTGAGCATTAGATTCAAGTAAATATGGTGTATCACCAGCTAACCATTGCAATACAGTGATGTATCATGATGTCTGAAATAACCCTGAAAAAGTGGCTGAGCTGTGGAGGGAGGGAGGGACCAGGAAGAAGGGAAGGTGACTGCCCACTCCATCCACAGACCGGCCCTGGCCCTGGCAGAGGGAGCCTGAGAAGGTGCTCTGTCTTCTGCTTGCCTGCACGTTTGCCTTCATCCGAGCAAGTGGGGCAGGCTGCCTCTTTCCAGGGGCGTAGCAAGCCCTGCTGGTGCCTGGGGTGTGTGTGGGAGAGAGAGACAGCTAGGGTGCGGGGCACACTGTGGGGCTGGATGAATGCCGGAGCAACTGTGTCCCGAGGGCATCTGAGAGGAACGCGGTTGGCATCCGCAGACCCAGTACTGCCTGAAAAAGCAGTGTGGGGTTTGCTGCCGGAGCAGCTGTGTCCCTCCTGGGCCCCCTCCAGCTAGATTGGCTATTGGCCTGATTCAGGAAGCTCTTCTTATGTTCTTAGGCAACAAGATACAGGCTTGACATACTCAATAATAGAATCTACATTTCCTACCTTACGACACTTGACAAGGTGGTAGGGGAACCTACATGCCCTGATTTTATGATTCTTGTCATATGGACATTGCATTAGTTTATCAGGATCTGAAGCATCAACTAGAAAAAAACAAAGATGGAAGCATGCTTTGTGGGAACACACTAACAAATTGAAATTAATCAGATAACTGAGAAAAGCTTTTGGTTCTCAGTATTCCTTAACTGCAGAATTACTTCAGGTTTAGTGGCTAATTACACTCACTTGAAAAATTTAGGTGATTAGGGTACTAAACAAAGAAAATGTAGTCAGTGGTGCAAGACTGCTGTAGACATTAATGAGCACATTTATGAAATAAAGCGCAAGTTCCAAGGAACTGAATCCATGAAGCTACTCAATTAGGCAGTCCAATTAAAAGAGTTATTCAAGGAAATTGAAGAGGTATGGCTACATTTTCCCCAATGGTCTCATAAGACAAGTGGGTCTTGGTTTGAGTGCCTTTGTATTAAGACTTTGCTACAGAGCATCATATTGCAGATTTTGCAGGTTCCTCTCTGCTTTCACTTCAGAAAACATGAAAATCCTATTACAGTTATGAAAGAAACCCACAGTGAGTTTGCCAATAGTTTGCATTTGTCAGAACCAGAAGGGGTTGGAGAAACCTCTTTGTAGGTCTGGAGTTGGTCTTTTACTCATTATGTGTAAACTGCTTTCCTTTCCTTCTATAATTATTACCATCAATATGCTCTATGAACTAAATCTCACCAGTGGACAAAGTGCCACCCTCCAGCCCCCGTATCGCCCAGTGCTGAATCTCCCCAACTGCACTGAGAAATAACTACCAAATCTAGTAAAAAGGTAAAGGGACCCCTGACCATTAGGTCCAGTCTTGGATGACTCTGGGGTTGCGGCGCTCATCTCGCTTTACTGGCCGAGGGAGCCGGCATACAGCTTCTGGGTCATGTGGCCAGCATGACTAAGCCGCTTCTGGCGAACCAGAGCAGCGCACGGAAACGCCGTTTACCTTCCCACCGGAGCGGTACCTATTTATCTACTTGCACTTTGATGTGCTTTTGAACTGCTAGGTGGCAGGAGCAGGGACCGAGCAACGGGAGCTCACCCCGTCGCGGGGATTCGAACTGCCAACCTTCTGATCGGCAAGCCTTAGGCTCTGTGGTTTAACCCACAGTGCCACCCGTGTCCCATGACCAAATCTAGTAGGAAGATAAAAAATAAAACATGCTCATAACATAGTGTATATTGCTAAGTAAATGTATGCTGTGCTTAAGTATAAATCATTTATCCAACAGCAGAGTTTTGTATGGATCACAATGTTTTATTGCCTCATTTTGTCATCTAGTGAGCTTCACAGCTGAATATTTGAAACAGTCTCCCACATGGAATCAAAACTCTGTGGAATGGTTATCAGCACAAAAATAAGAAAGAAAAAATTGGTACTTGCCATAGTTGTCTTCCATCTCCAGATTAGAGAAACTGATGGAATTTTGTGCAAAGCTATGGTAACCATGCTGCTGAGTCTCTGAGATATAATATCTGCCCTAAAGATCAGAAACCAGAAGGTAACAAAAATCATTTCGGTTAAGAAGCAATACAGAGATTAGATGTACACAAACTAGTCTCATATATATGGAGCAGTTATTTCCCTTCAATTTTCCCTCTTGATTCTAAAAGCTCATGATTGACTGTACCTGTCAGGGAACTGTCCCCGGCTCAGCGCAGGGTGGTGGAAGGGCTTCTGGGATGTTACAGAGAGCCCCGACCCCAGCTGACCAGCAGCACCTCCTCCTCCAGCAGAGGAAGCAGCGATGTCTCCAGTGGGGAGGGGCAGGCAGCTCAGAGGCTGGAGAACAGAGGCTCTGGTGATGTTGGAGAGAACTTGCACTCCCCTTGCCCCACGGGCGAGGCGAGAGACACGCCATTTCCGTTGCCCCAAGTGCGCAGAGGGGTGAAACGTAAGGAGGGGAGGCGGAGATTTCGTATACCGAAACTCTTATGTTGGGGGTCTCAGCCGGAAGGGGCCACTCCTGGATTCTGTGAGTGACTGATACAGACATGAACTTGTAGCTCTGCACTGTAAATCGTATGCACAATAAAACTGCTAAAAGACAGGACGGAGTTTTGGCTGTTAACTCACGAGCAACCACCCAGCGGACCTTACAGTACCAAAAAGCAAACGTGTAATCTCCTATCTGCATACACACTTTTATAGCACATTCCCACCAGAGACACAAAAGCACCTGGCTAATGCTACGAAAAAACATGGGAAACTTTTAAAAAAATACATACACCTTATTGCTTTATTGAGCTTTCATAATGGGTAATACAGAAACCCAATAACGAACCCTGTCTTCCCTAAAAATAACAAAAATAATTAGTATTTCCTTCCTAATGGGCTTACTTGTTTTTCTTCTCTTTGCACAAAAAGCCAGTATTTTTGAGGCAATTATTTTAAACACAGTTTTATACTTTTGCCAAAGCTGGCATTACAGGCCACCCGTCTTCCCTAAAAAAATGGGATTTCTCCATTTCCTGTCCAATAATAATAATAATAAGTAATTTAAATGCTGCCCACCTGGCTGGGTTACCCCAGGCAATCTGGGTGGCTTCTAACAAATTACAACACTGTAAGGTATTAAAAATTAATTCAAACATTAAAAAATTTCCCTATTCAGGCGTCGTGACTCTAAAATAGATCTTTTATTTCCTTAAATCTGATGGAGGGTTGCACTGTTAGGTGCACTTGAAAGGCTGGATGTGTTTATGAGGGTTGTCACACACGGATTTCACCTATTATCACACCACCATCTGTTTTTCAACTTTATTTGAAGGGGATATGATGGGAGGGGGTAGATGGAAGACAAGAAGCCCCACTCACAGTGGTTAGTGACACACCAGTGAGCTAAGCTTTGCCTGGTAGCCGTCTTACTTGATGCAATAATATAAATTTAAAAATTTTAAATGTCCAGTACACTTAGAGACCAAATAGTATGTTCTTTATAACTTTCATGAACAGACACTTCTTCTAATACAATGAAGAACAAGGAGTCAAAAGTGCCTCTTCTGTGTGATTGGGGTGGGGAGCAAGTGAGAGCTTTAAGTATGCCTTGCTCCAGGAGTGTTTTTCCCACTGGGGACACTAGTGTGGGGTGTTCTGGTGGCTCAAATACTTTAATAAGTAAATACACAGGTAAACCAAAACATTGCTAGGTTGGCTCGGATTTTATCTAAACAAGTGGCTTTGCCAAAGGTTGAAATCTTGCCTAGCAAAGAAGCGCCACTAAAGGTGAGTTCACACATTGGCGAAGTTTCAACTCATTGCGAATACCAACTAATACCAATGAATGTTGTTCACATTTTTAATGCTAAGCCAAAATGGGACACATCAATTGCTTACTTTATTTGTATCTAGTAATTTCAAGTTCCTCAGTTATAAACTCAACATATACTTAGAGAAAATGAAAAATTTGATCAAAGAGGATCTAAGCTCCAAAGTCCTGCTCTGCCTGGCAGCAAATCACCATTTCTTTATCTGTGTAAAATAACTGCAATGTATTTGGTCCTGCACAGCAACCAGAACACAAATACTGTACGGAGAAAGGGTGACGTGAGGATTGTCAAATGCAGCTGGGACGTCATCAGACCAAGCTTTATGCACCCAGTGACCTGTCCATGGTCCTGCGAGTCTCTTATCTCACCTTCCAGCTTCTCCCAACCTCTGGAATCTGCATCATCTTTCTGTATCTACTTGCATAAATCATAATGAACTGTATTCCTCAACTATCATGGTTCTAACTATCACCCCTGAACTCTGACTTTCTCGTCTTCTGGGAGCTCTGCTGCCTCAAAGCAGGATAGTCACCTTGCAAGCAGAGAGTCTGGAAAAATGTAGAAGCTACCCGAAACATTAATTTAGCCCAGCATTGCTTACTCTGCCCAACAACACCTCTCCAAGGTCTCAGTTTTCTGCTCAGTCTGAATTCGGAGTACAGAAACAAGCAATTCCTAGCCCTTCTTGGCACATGAGATATGCTCAAAACCCATCTTTGTAAGTGAGGCTATAAAATGAAAGGATAGGCTTTGGGACTGACCTCCCACCCACCTGAATAATAATGGTTTGGAGTAATAGGTGTACCTAATTATTACAGCAGGTGTGTTGCAGAGGTCCTCTGAATGGGGATGAGGGACTCCCTTCTCTTGCGGGGGCCCAATTAGTGCCAGTATCAGGAGGCACAGGTTACAGCAACAGCTAAGGTGACATTTTTCCATCTTTGCCGCATTAAGCAGTTGGTCCCTTACCTGGATCTGGCCACAGTGATCCATGCGACGGTCACCTCCAGGCTTGACTACTGTAATTCGGAAGTCCCAGAAACTCTAGAATGCTGCAGCGAGGCTCCTCACGGGGTCCCTGCCATGGGAGCATATTCACCCAGTACCAGGGCTCCCGGTGGAGTATAGGGTCAGGTTCAAGGTGCTGGTTTTGACCTTTAAAGCCCTTTGTGGCCTAGGGCCCTTATTTACGGGACCGCCTCTCCTGGTATGCAGAGGACCTTAAATGAATAACCATTTGAGGGGGCTGGGGCCTGCGAAGTTGAAGAAAATTCCCATTCAAATGGGTGTGTGGGTGTGTGTGCCATGTCATGTGATCGATTATGCAGAGTCCCAATATTTTATTCAAGTAAGCAACCCTTTTTCTGGAGAACCCAAGGTTAACCAGTATTATTTTTTTTTACCTTATCATGTCCTAACAACAATCCTGTGGCACAGGGCCAGCAACTTAAAACACAAGTTACTTGCTGGATTGGCCCCTGCCTGGAAGAGGCTTGTACATCAGGGACCACACTTTAAAACCACAAGTCTTATTCTATTGCTGGACAATAACTAGTTTAGCTGCTGCAAACATGAAGAAATTTTTTTCTTTAGATTTAAGGGTAGAATTTGGGGTCAAATCTAATGATAATAAGGCAAGTGCTGAATTAGGAGGGATATATTGCTTAGTGATTTTGGAGGTCAGACTAAATGTTTTCCCAAAAGGTGTGGACCATGGTACACTCCCACCAAACATGAAATAGGAACCTCATTCTCCACAGCCTTTCCAACATAATGGTGAGCTTAAAGGATTTATCTTGGCAAGGCATGTGGGGGTCCAATGCCACCAAAAGTTAATTTTAAGGAAATTTTTCAGGACTGCAGGATTCACTGGGTGGTCCTGGGCCAGTCACTGCATCTCCGCCTCTCCTACTTCACAGGGGTGTTGTGAGACTAAGATGGAGAGAGAGCAGGGGAGCCCAGGAGAAAATAAACATGGGCTCTGGGAAGATGCTTATATCTCTGTGCTTTTAATAATAATTCTCTTAGCCCCTCCCCCCACTTTTCATGTTTCCCCCTCTCTTACTTTTATCTGACAAAACCACCTTTTCGTTCACATACAGAAATTATACCCGGCCCTTTTAGCGCCCTTGCACCTCTTTACAGGGTCTCCCTCCCAAGGCGGCTTACAAAACAACTACAGCATTAAAACATTAAGGAAAAAGCGTCGCCCCTCCCCTCCCCCCCGCCCGGCCTGCAGGCCCTTGGAAAATGAGGCTTACACGCAGGCCTCGCCAGGCAAACGGCGCTCCCCTCCCAAGGCGTGCGCGTCCTTTCCCGCCCCCAGCGCGCGTGCGCACTCGCTTCTCTGCCTCCCGCCGCTGCTTTCGAACGCGCGGCTCGCGGCAGGTGCGCGGCGCCAGTTGGGCTCCGCCCCCCGGTTTCCCGCGCGAGGCTCTCGGCGCGCCTCATTTGCAACAGAATTCTCTGACATCCCTAATAGAGAACAAGACTATCAATGGCTAAAAGTGATGGTTATGTTCTTCCTCCATTATCAGAAGCAACATGCCTCTGAATATCAGTCGCTGGGAATCACATGTTTGGAGAGTGCAGTGCACTCAGGTCCTGCTTGCAAGGTAGCTTTTGAGAATGATGCTCCCGCTGCCCGGAATGGAAGCTGGGGATTTAGGTGAGAAGGGGCAAACGCGGTCCATAAAAGTGGCCTTCCTTTCCTAACTGCTGTAGGACATCAAACTGAATGCTCTGAGGGGGGCTGGAGCAGGTGGGGCCCACAGACAGAGCGCAGCCGGCGCGCCGGCCAAGATTTTCGGCGCTGAGGCGAAGCGGCCAAACGGGGGCGGGTGTCTTGTGGAGATCTCCTACCGTCACAAGGCGGGGCGGGGGAATACAACTCTCCCTCGGGATCTGCTGCTTGTGCGGATCCCACCACCGCCTGAGGGCAGCCCTGGGGGGTGGGGGGTGGGCTGTGCAGGGCCGGATTTAGATGAAGAGAAGCCCTAGGCTACTCCACTTGTGAGGCGCCCTCCCCATCCTCCACCCTCACGACTAGAAGAAAATGGAAGCGTTACAACCAAAATTGAGTGAAGCGAAGGATGATGATGGGTATTTAAAATTCTGCAATTCTTAATTTCTCCTCTAAAGGACATAAGATGTTATTGTTAACTTAAATACAATGGTGATTTTTAAAAATGCATAGAATTAACACTGAAAAACTTTTGCAGTTACTAAACTTTGTAAACCTGTTGTGGAATAAGCATTTTTTTTTGGAAAATGAAGTAATGTTATCCTTAAAAAAACACTTACAAATTACACTTACAGTTTACAAATTACGGTATATTGCCTGGAAGTGTAAATAATATGATCATGATTACCTGACAGTGTGGCACTTTTAGAATCTATGCTGTCATTAAAAAGTCAGTTTTAAAATGGATGTAAACTACAACCATCAAATACAGCAAGGCTAAAATGTTTTTTTCCTAGCCTTCCTCACATAGCAAAATCATCCAAAACTTCATCAAAATTTGTCTAAATTTGTCACTTTCAGTGTACAGAATGCTGAGTGCGGACAACCTCTCTTGAGACATTGTGGCCCTTGATTCATTTTTAATTCTTTGGAGTCTTGAAAAGCTCCTCTCTCCTGAGCAGTTAGTGACCATAAGGCTAAGAAAAAGCCGCAAGATTGCTTCCACATTAGGAAAGGCCATCTGAATTTTTTCCTTGTATATAATTTGATAAAGGTCTGTATGAGACAGAGAGTGCTCTGCTGTAAGCCTATGGCTTTGTGTCACGTACAGGTGAAAGTGCAAAAGTTCATCAGTAACTTTCAGGTCAATATCTTCTGGGTATGCTTTCATCAACAGCTCAACACCTTGCTTAATTTCTTGATTAGGTGCTGTCAAATTAGCAAGAATGGCAAACAATTGTGGAACATTACTGTACGCAGTACTTTTTAAATTGGCTTCAAGTGCATCTAATATAGGAATAAAGGATTTTATTCTATACCTGTCTCTTGAAGAAAGCGCATCTAAGGCATCAGGTGCACTTCTGTCATTTCTTTGCCGTTCCCTCACTCTTTGTCTCCTGGTTTTGTAGTTGACATTTGGCAAGGTGGCTTTTGCTTGTTTCTCAAGCTCATCAAAATCATCTCTAATTTTCCTTTAAAAAAATCCAGGAGTGAACTGTACAAACTCCCCTCTGCCTGTGGGCCATCTGCAGTGCATGCTGCAGGCACCAAGAGGGCTCTGTGAAGTGTGAAAGATAGACTTCTCTGCCTGGGAGGAGTGAGGCCAGTGCCAGTCACATGTGCTTGCCTTGCTCTGTTCCAGCCAAGGAGGAGGGAAGGAACGGAAGAGACTTGGGAGAGCTTACCATATTTTACGCTCCATAAGACGCAATAAAACCTTCATAGGAGAAAACATTGCGAGGCACCTTTTGAAGCTCCTCAGAGATCTGGACACTGCAGAAGGTGAAGAAGAAGAAAAATCCTCATGAAAAACTGAGCCTAGATTGCATGCTATGTAATGGCTTTTTCTGTCTCCCCCACCCCTCCGGGAATCCTCTGTTCATATAGTCAAAATAGACTTGGTGGTCCCTTCCAAGTCTCCACAGGATGCCAAAAGACCAAGCTAACTGCCACTGTATAATTCAGAACAATTGGCAGGCAGTGCCTGTTCACAGTAACTAAGAGTTAGTTCCATACATCAGTGCACCGCTCTTCCTCCCTCACCCCCACCCGCCGCATTCGGCGGGAGGTGGAGGACAGCGGGATGTTGCTGGATCGTGTCAGCACCTCCGTTCGCCGAAAGAAGCTTCTTTCGGCGAACGGAGGTGCTGGGCACGATCCAGCAACATCTCCACTGCCTCCCCCCACCTCCCGCCGAACGCGGCGGGGGATGGGGGGAGGCGGGTGGGAAGCAAGGGGATGTTGCTGGTCATTGTAGCCTTGGTTCTCCAGAGGAACGACGGATGGGGATGTTGCTGGATCATGTCAGCACCTCCGTTCGCCAAAAGAAGCTTCTTTCGGCGAACGGAGGTGCTGGTCACGATCCAGCAACATCTCCACTGCCTCCCCCCACCTCCCGCCGAAGCGGCGGGGGATGGGGGGGCAGCGGAAGCGAGGGGGATGTTGCCAGCAGCACTGCGATATGGAGTTTGCTGCCACGAGGATCAACATCCTGTTTCATTGGACAATCTACAGCCGGCTGTGGAATCACGGGCCACAAGTGAGTTGCACGTGGTTAAGAGCTTAGCTCAGGGCTTCCCACTGGGTAAGACTTTCGGAGCACGGAAACGGAGGTTGGCTCTGTGTTTTGGCGATTCTCACCAGCATCCCAGCAAATATGCCTTGGCTGGTCAAACACTGCCCTCTCCATGCCCAGGCCAACTCCCGCGCCCTGTATATCGGTTTTGGTGCGTGCTTGCGGGGGAAACTTGGTGGGGTGGAAGGTATGGGGTGCGGCGCAATGGGAAGCCAAGAGAAGCAGCGGATGTTGCCTGGGATGTTGTTTGCCAGTGGGGTGCTTGAGGGCCCCTTTGTTCGCCGAGGTATGTCGTGGGAGGACTACCCTCCAATTGAATCGCAAGCCAACACATCAGAGTGGATCTTCGCGACCTGCTCCACTGACTGGCCGCCTTGGTTGGAATGCTTTACTCCCCCATCCCCCACCGAGTGGAGACAAAGCAAAGAAAGGAGGCAATCGTTGGTGGAGGTGTGAGACTTGGTTTCTAGGGCACGTCCAGCCAACATTCTCATCTTGCCTCCCCCCACCCAGTCAGCAACCGTCCGAAAACCAAGGGGGGGGGACTCTGGGTGGAAGGGCCGGGGCGGTGGTGTTGGGCAGAGACGGGCCGAGGTGGAGTGGTGGGCTGCCGCAATCTCATAAGTCAGCAGACCACTTCCGTTTCAGCTCCAATGGAGGAAAAGAAAGCTTCCTTATCGGCGAACGGAGGGTGTCTGGGTTGCCACGATCCAGTAGGGAGCAATCTATATGGCGAGTTTTGTTTCGGCCCTGACCCTCCCTCGTTGAGCCGCAACCAGATCGGCCACCCAGGTGGCAATGATCCAGCAACATCCCCGTCGCTTCCTGCCCGCCTCCCCCATCCCCCGCCGTGGAGGGGGAGGGAGGCAGTGGGATGTTGCTGGATCGTGCCCAGCACCTCCGTTCGCCGAAAGAAGCTTCTTTCGGCGAACGGAGGTGCTGACATGATCCAGCAACATCCCCGTCGCTTCTGCCTCCCCCCATCCCCCGCCGCGTTCGGCGGGAGGTGGGGGGAGGCAGTGGAGATGTTGCTGGATCGTGCCCAGCACCTCCGTTCGCCGAAAGAAGCTTCTTTCGGCGAACGGAGGTGCTGACATGATCCAGCAACATCCCCGTCGCTTCCTGCCCGCCTCCCCCCATCCCCCGCCGCGTTCGGGGGAGGTGGGGGGAGGCAGTGGAGATGTTGCTGGATCGTGCCCAGCACCTCCGTTCGCCGAAAGAAGCTTCTTTCGGCGAACGGAGGTGCTGACATGATCCAGCAACATCCCCGTCCTTCCTGCCCGCCTCCCCCCATCCCCCGCCGCGTTCGGCAGGGGGGAGGCAGTGGGATGGCTGGAGTGGCACCTCCGCGGAAGCGAAGGGGATGTTGCTGGATCGTGCCCAGCACCTGGCACGACCCAGCACCTGGCACAACCCAGCAACATCCCCTTCGCTTCCTGCTGCCTCTCCCCATCCCCCACCGCGTTCGGTGGGAGGTGCGGGGAGGCAGCTGCGATGCCTGCTTTTGGGATCCAGGGCGCCAGCTTCTCAGGGGCAGCCCAGCAAGTGGGGGAGCTGTGCAACTTTGCCGGCGGTCTCCCCTTTCCCTGCACGCCCACCAGCTGCGCCCCATGTGGCTGGAGGGCACACAGCCTCCCTGCCAAGCCTCTTCGGGGATCGCTGTCCTAACAAGGAAGCTAGGGAGGGAAGCTGCATTCTCCTCCCATGGAGGCTTGGGAGGGGTGCAACTTCACTCCCAAGCCTTTGTGGGGATCGCTCTCCTGCAGCGGCATGGGGCAGAGTTGCGCCCCCCGGATGGCTGGCAGTGTGTAGCTACGGCCACTCCAACACTATCCATGGTAATTTGGGGGCTCTGGGCGGATATTTGCACCCCGGCACCACATCTGCTAAAGACGGCCCTGAGTGTGTATGTGTGTACCTTAGAAGATACTGTAACTGTGTGCTTTGTCAATAAAAATTAAACTACCGGCTGTTTGTCCTCCTTGGGCTGGGTGTGCTCAGGATGCTAACCAGGTCATTTCCTAGTTGTGTTAACCTTCTGCTTGCAGTAAGTTTTTAACGTAAGAGCCAATTTCAAAAACATATGCAGTCCTAAGAGCCTCATTCCCACAGTCCCACCACATTTTGCTGCAGGCACAACCAGGTCTTAGCTGGAGAATTGCTGATTAATCTTCAGCTGCTAGGAAGCTGACACGAAACTCCCCTGGAGTTTGTAAACAGGGTTGCCAACTTTTAACTTCCTGTGTGCCTTTGGTTCCATGGTGGGGGAAAACCTTCAGCAGCTGATTTCTGCAGAGGTGCTATTTTCGTCAACTGGCAAACATATTGGCAGTAGAATCCAGGATTGTAATAGTCAGTGGTGTGGAATCTCGGGTTGGTGTGTGTGTGTGTGTGTGTGTCAAATGCAACCCTCCGAGCCTCTCTATTTGGCTCTCAGGACTCTGCACAGGCCTCTCACCAGCCCTGCTCCACCCCCTTCTCAACTGGAATGGAATGTGTGCTTAAACAGTAATATTGCCTCTTGCTGGCCCAGAATGAGAGCTGTTCATGTAGGAATCTCTGTTCTTTGCATGTCTGGACTGTAACCTAGTGTACAAAGATAAGAATTGCATAGTTTGACCCACCTGCCATTGGCACGTGGGTCCTGGAAGGGTGTCCACTAGGGAATGTGGCTCTCAGGCTGAAAATGGGTTCCTACCTCTGGTGTAAATACTAACCCTAGCACACCTTGGAGAGAAAGGGTAAACTAAATTTACTCCAAGGAAAATGCAACAAGAAGAGTGCAATATCAGAACCTGGATTCTTTTAAGACCAGGCCTTCTCTTTTCTGACCACCAACAGCCAGTTCCAGATTTCATGCACAAGAAATATCCATGGAAAAAGCTGTCTTAAGGTTTTTGTTGTTTGTTTGTTTTTAACATAAGACACCACCCTATAGAAGCTGA